>APFE030668220.1:0-21273 GCA_000404065.3 Pinus taeda | reverse complement strand
TCTCCCCTCGCCTATTCCAAGGCCCTAAAATCCTAAAACTTGTTTGTGTATTCTAAAAATAAAACAGTTCTAGTTGATTTTATTAGCGCTTGATTTTTTAAAGGCTGTTCTTTTAGGTCAAGAGGTAGTGGAAGTGAAACTGATGATGTGTTTTTGACGCAAAAAAGATTAATACAACTTAAACTATATGCTTATGCACTTTTTGTCTTTGTTTTTCGATGAAAAGTAATCTTCTACTGGGTTCAAGAGGAAACTTCTATTGAAACAAAATTTTTCATTTTCTTTTCTTATTCATGCATACTCCACCCTCAAAAAGCTAACAAATCTATTTTATGCCAAAGAGATGCAAATTTGTCCTAAATGCAATACTAAATGCTTGATGCAAGATTGAAAACTACTCTAAAAAAGAAACAAAAGTTGTTCTTGTTCACCAAATTACTTTTTGCCACTTATTATATTTAGATGGAATAAAGATAGTGTAATTCGTCTAAATATTAAAAGCAAAACTCAAGATAACAAAAACACTTTCATTCCACAAAAGGAAGCAAAACGAAAAACAAGTTCAAGAAACCAAATTTTTTTCGAAAAGCTCACTTGAAAATAGAAATAAAAACAAGAAACAAACAAGAAATTCTTTTGAAATTGCTTTCAACAAAAATCGTCGCTTCACAATCGAAAAAAGCAAGAAACACTTTTTGCAAGTTTATACCCAAAAGAAATGGAAACTCAACAAAAAAAACAAATGTGTCCAAAAGTGTTTTCGATAATGAAAAGGCAATTCAGAAAGCTTTGGTAGCAAAGACCAAAACAAAAGATCAAAAGAAAGATTCCAAGAAAGTTTCAAGAAACAAAGAAGCAATAGGTCATAAAAACTATTTCGTTAAGCAAACCAAGACGTCACCAAGAACAAAGTTAAACACAAGGATTAATGAAAAATTCTTTTCTGCTCTGACTTGCTCAGGGCAGCCCAATGATTTCAGTATAAGGAAATCTTGTGTTTTAAAGTGAAATCATAAATGACTCTCGCAACCACGAAATAAGACCAAACTTCTTGCAAATCAAGGAGAGTTAGATTAAACACTTGCTGGAAAAAACAGATAACTGCTACTGACACAAATGACTGTTTAAACTGACAGAAAACACCAGAAACATTCCAGAGGCAAAAATCTTATAAATCTTGAAAATTGCTGAGTATACACGACTGCACTTAGTGCAGAATGCGTGTATACGCTACTGTTCCTGAGGAAACCTGCGTATACGCGGGTTTGCTTTAGGCAACAAGCGTGTATACGCTTCTGTAACCAAGAAAAGCAGCGTGTATGCAGGCTTTCAAGAAAAATAAAAAAGAAAATTCGAGAAACTGGTCAAACTATAAAATTAGAAACAGACAAAACAGAATCAATAAGCCAGCAAGTCACTGAGCCCTGATAGGCTTGACAAACACCCAACAAGGAACAACAAGAATGTTGTTCCCCAGTGGAGTCGCCAGTTCTTGTTGCGGGAAGTTTTCCCCCTAAGGTTCTTGGGTGAAACCTTAGCAGACGGAAAATTATCTAAGTTAAGAAACACACACACAACCAACCGTTTATGCTATAAATAACTACTTCTAGGGTGAGAGGAGCATACTCGTGGTCCTGTAAAAATCACAATTCCACAAACTACAACAGTATACGGACAAGATTTTACATAAAAAATGATCTTTATGTTATATGAAAAGATGAGTTAGTTACAAACTGATAAGCATCTATTTAAGTATGAACTTCACATATAAATATCATTAACACAAAGACAAGAGCGTTTCGGGAACAAGACGTGTTTCTTTATTAGATAAGTAAAATAATATGAAACAAGAGCAATATCACATGAATCTGCTTCTGCAGGCTCCAAGCCTCCTTCTGGATCCGTCCCGCCTCAAGCCACTAGTAGGTCACCCTCCATTACTCTCTCCAAGATGTGATGGGAAAAAATGAACATCCAAACACAAAGGAAACAAAGGTTTCCTATACAAGATAGGGGAAGTGCAGGAGGCACAAAGGGTCTTCAGACCTAATCAGGGGGATAGAAAATCAGTATAATAACTTTGCTCAAAAATTTCTCCTCCTTAGGCCTCCCCCATGATGTCTTTTTATACCAACTCAAAGGTAGTTTTTTAGTTAGGAATTGGTTGGGGACAGTTGAGGCCACGGGCACTAACAGGTGATCAGCAGGTGAAACCCGCGATCTCCGCCCGAAAATAAGGAATTTTTATATTTTTTAAGTGTTTTAATACATATACGCAGGTTAGCTATGTAGAACCCGCGTATACGCGTTTAACTCAGGGCAATGTCGCGTACAGGGAATAAAACACTGTTTTTTAGATATATGACCAGGTCTGGAAGGAGGGGTTGCCCTAGGCCATGGCTGAAGCATCACAAACCATACTGGTGAGATTTGGAGCTATAACAATGATGGGTTAATTGGTCCAACAAAATCAAGAGCCCATCGCTCAAATGGTTCGATGACTAGTTGTGGTTTCACAGGCATCTCATCAGACTGACCAGGGCATCCTTCTCTTTGGCAACTGTCACAAGCTTGGACGAATTTATTTGCATCTTTGAAAATCGTGGGCCAATAATACCCGTTTGCAGCACTTTATTTCCAATTCTGTGATCGACGAAATGTCCGCCATATGGTCCATCATGGCAGGCTTTTAAAATGTCAAAGATTTCACCTTCTCGAATGCATATCCTGATATGCATGTCTGCCCCTGTGTGAAACAAATAGCCCCTAATCCAAGAAAATCGAGCACTCCACTGAACATTTTGTTTTCACTCATTAGGGGTTAGATTCTTTGGTAATTTACCCACTGTTACGTAATTGGCAAAATCAACATACTAGGGTGTTTGAACAGCCACAGGAAACAGATGCTCGTATAGAAATTGATCTTCAACTGCTGCTGCATTGATTGGCTTTGGCATTCTTGAGAGAAAATTGGCTACAAGATTTTCTTTTCCAGGTCGATCCTTAATTGTAATATCAAATTCCTGCAATAAAATCAACCATCTAGTTATTCTGCCATTTGTGATATGCTTGTTTGCTAAATATTCTATGGCAGAATGATTTGTGTACAAGATAATAGGATATCCAGTAATGTAATGTTTGAACTTATTGACAGCATGTATTATAGCTAGAAATTCTTTTTCAGTAACAGTGTATTTTAATTCAGCAGGGGATAAATTTTTGCTAATGTAATAAATTGCATATGGTTTTTTATCCTCTTCCTACCCAAGGACTACTCCAATGGCTGTATCTGAGGCATCATATGATATCTGAAATGGAAAATCCCAATTTGGTCCTCGAAGGACTGGGGTTGTGGACACGAGCTTCTTTAGATCCTTGAAAGCATGTTCACATTTTTCTGTCCAAAGAAAATCAACGGTACCATTTAGTGCATACAAAGGTGTAGCAATATGTGAATAATGTTTTATAAACCTCCTATAATAACCAGAAAATCCAAGAAAACTGCGTACCTCCGTTTGAGTGGTAGGAGTGGGAATAAGAAAAATTATTTTGATTTTGGTTGGGTCTACTTGAATGCCAGCTGCTGAAATATAGTGTCCTAGGATAAGTCCTTCAGTCATCATCATATAGCATTTTTCATGGCTTAAACAAAGCTTGGTAGCAATGCAACGTTGTAGGAATTTTTCTAGTGTATCCAATGTTCGATCAAAATCATCTCCGTATGGTGTAAAGTCATCCATGTATACTTCAAGTCCTTCATTTATTAAGTTTGCAAAAATGCTGAGGATAGCCCTTTGGAATGTGGCAGGATCATTGCATAAGCCAAAAGGTAGAACTCAGTAGGCAAATGTTCCCCAAGAACAAGTAAAAGTAGTTTTGTCTCGGTCTTCAGGGGCAATCTGAATCTGATTGTATCCACTGAAGCCATCTAGGAAAGAAAAGAACTTCTTTCCTACCAAAGTGTCTAATACTTGGTCGATGAATGTGTTGTGGTAAAAACACAACCCCCCATTTTTTACTTGCTCAACTCAAATAAGGGGGACCTTTTCTATAAAAATTTTGGCTAAACACCTTTTTGGATTTTTATTTTAGTTGATTGCCTTACGCTTTTGTTAATTTTTAGTCTTCTTTGTATTCTTGTTTTGATTGTTTTGTTAGAATCGATTTTCTATAAGCTTCACATTGACGCTTGTTTCTCCTCATTTGGTCAACTGGTTTGAAAATGACACTCCTTTGAAAGTCTAATTATTTATGTAGCCTGGGTTAAAAATGCATAAAATGTACAATATCGCATTTTGTAAATAAATTAGTTCAATAATGCATTCAGTTTAAATATTAACTCGTAGAGAGTTTTACTAACATTTTTCATTTTTTGGCCAAATCATTAAGTATTGAGATTTAATAAGTTTACTCCAATTTCTAAATCAATTATTAATCTCGAAAACCCAAAATTTTTCGAAGTCGCTGTAGTTTATTTTTATTTTTACTTTTATTAAGAGTGGTTGTAGTTTATAAAATAACCCTCATAAAATAAAATCAAAATCAAAATTGATTTTTAATATTAAATCTCAGATTAATTTATTAATTATCATTTAAATATAATTAATTTAATTAACTAAAATTTAATATATAAAAAAAATATATATATCGGATCGGAAGTTTTATGGGACATATTCTAAAAACCCCGATACATACCATGCCTCGATGCCCCGATGCGATATCGGATCGGGGAATTTAACTTGGCACATTTTAAAAAACCCATTAACCATCTCCCGATGTGATTTGTCGATAAAGCATAAGGCATGGGCCATTAAAACAAAGGCATGTTTTAGATTTTGTATTCATTTGAGTTTTTTAAATCACTCATACGTATGAGTGGAGTGAATAAAAAATAGTGTAGGTTAGTATATATTTTTAATATTAGTTTATAATTAATATGTTATATGTAATATATTATATTAATTAAATTAATTAATAATATGTAATATATTATATTAATTAATAATATTTAATATTTAATTAAAATTTAAATATTATTTAGATTAATATTGATTAGTTTTTAATTAGATTAAGTTTGTTTATAAATTGCTAATTAGATATCAGTTAGTTAGATTAATAAATAGGTTATTAATAATTAGTTTAGTTTATAATTAACAATTAATTTATAATTAATTCAAATTCTAATTTAGGATTTAATTTTTAATGAGAATTTTAATTCTTAGCTTAGCAACATAATTTCCAGATTCATACCAGATTTGATCCATCAACTTTGGAGGCTCATAGATTGAGTTATACTTGGCCAAATCAGGCCCAGGGTGGCTCATTGGAAAGAGAAAATCAAGGAGAACATTGTGGGGGAGGTTTCACGAACAGATTTAATTATTTATTGAGTCAAAAATCAGACAGAAGATCAGGCTCTGAATTTTGAAAAACAAAATCAATTTTTCTGAGTTATTTTCTTCATTTTCATTTGTCCAAAGCCTCTTCTAAATGCAGATCCATTGGTCAATGATATTCTTTGCCAATCAAACCATCCCAGGCATCAAGAGAAACTTTATATTTTATTTTCAATTATTTATTTAAATAGAATTTGATTGGATTTGATTTAAATGCCAGCAATGCCATGTTGATTTTATTGTTGCATTTTAATTTATTTTGATTTCTTTTTGTAGGAAAATAGTGGAAGAAATATGGAGAAAAAGATCTCAGTCAATGAGAATGCTCCAACAATTGAAGATCAAAATTTTGAGCAAGTAAAATTGTATTTGGCAGATTTCTCTTCAGCAAACTCTCCTCTCCAAAATTCCTTTGCAAATAGTATAAATAATAGATTGCAGAATGTAATAAGGGTTGCTCTCCTCTACAATTCTAGACTTCTAAAAGCACTACTGTAATAGGAATTTAGAGTTGTATGAGAGAGGACAGAAAATCTCAGATCTGGGGATTATTGAGCATTTTCCCTTTGTATCTTGAATTATGTATGAAGGGCAGAGTTTGCACTATTGTGGCTCTAATTTTGAAGGCAGAAGTTCAAGCAATGTAAAGGGTTGTTGGAGACCAAGGACAGAGAAATGGATGCAATAAATTGGTATTTCTAATACTACTGTTTCAAATATCAGTTTTAATTTTATGGTGACAGAAATGTGTCATTTTATTCATGTTTATGCACTATTGTCAATATGGGTAATTTGTCTCAATCTTGTTATTATGTATCTCTGTTTTTTTATGGATTAATTTCTCATTTTTGAGTAACTACTTACTCTAAAATCTGTCTTATATAACTGATTTATTGAATGGTAATGTGTTGTGAACTATTTCCACATGTCATTATTCAATTATTGGATTTATTGATTTGATAATCAATATCATTTTTGTGAACTACTTCCTTAATGTTGTTGGTTTATTATTTCAGTTAAGAGGTCTCAAGAGGATGTGTTTTGTTATCCATATTGTCAGTTAATTGAACTACTTCATTAATTTTATATTCATTATAAACAAGACATATCTAAATCCCAATACTTTAATTATATTGCTCTTAGTTGGGTTAGATCTATATCTGCCTAATTAAGATAGGATTTAGATTAGTTTCTTTTGCTTGCATCATAGAATAAACTTGCATTCAGAGTAAATTCTACATTCTTTTAATTCCTCTTCTCAAAGAGGCAAAACTTTAGTTGTGGCTTGGCTGAACCCAAATCAGCTTAAGGGTAATTCTCTTGCCTGATCAGCAAGAAGAAGTGATCTGATATCCCTGTCTATTGGTAGGTAAAGATATATCATAAACCAATAGCAATAGGGAGAAGGTAACTTGACCTAGTTAAACCAGTTGGAGCCACCACACCAAATGGAAAATGAGCTGCTTTAAGGTCTGGACCGGGTGGTTATCCCCCATTGTTGTTGCAGCGATTTTGGAGGCATCAACATTTTTGGCACTAAAAGGAGGGCCTGAGACTTTTTGTCTATTGGTGTCTTTTCAATTTTAATATTTTATTTATTGTGATGGCTCCTCTTAAACTTCCAATTTGGAGTTGCATCCATGGACGTGCATCTTCCAATACTCCACCTGAAGTGGTAAAACTCTTGTGTCAGGTAAAATTTAATGGTAAGAGAAATTCTTCTGCTTTTAATCATGTCTTTCAATTTATTCAAAATGTTTCAAATTATGATTTTCAAGGAATTGATGAAGGCATCTTATGCAGAATATTTACTCTCACATTTGCGGAAAAAGCCAGAAACTGGTGTAAAACTCTTCCAGTTGCTTCAATCCACAGTTGGGATCAATTTGTTACAATTTCCATTTGTAAATTTGACGGCTACGATTATGAACAGGTATGTGAAGAAATTGAATATATATGTAGGTTTGAAAATGAGTCTGTTAATGATTTTAATAGTCGATTTCATTTGAATTGCTTAAGATTTAAAGACGAAGATAAACCTACGGAAGAAGAATCATTAGATTGGTTTGAATATATTTGTTCTCTTCCAACCATTCCCAATCCATATGAAATTGATTCAAGCTTTGTTCCAACCCCTTCTAATATGAATGAGAATTCCAATATGGATGTGCAAATAAATGGTGATGAAGTGGTTTCACAAAGCTTGGAAAATATTTCCATTCAAATGCAAGAAGACAACAACAGCAATTTTGGAGAAAAGCCGCCTTGAAATCTGAAATCTACTTTGAAGTAAATTCGGAAAATCAGATCGCAAATCAGCAAGTACAAGCAACAAACAAAGTAAATAAAATGCAAACTGTTGTACAAATTTCTGAATTTCTCCATGATGAGCAAATGCCAAAATAAGAGAAGCAAAGCAGCGTTCTTCAAGAAAGCATATGCACTCAAAGGAATGATCTGCAATCTGAAATTTACAATGAGCATAATGCACAAGAGTTCTCAAACATCTTGGTATCAATAATACTTCAGAAATTAAAGAGGATTATTTAAATGAATTACCATTAAATTCTTATCAAGATAAAGAAACAATTGTTGATCATTCTTTTACCATTAATCAACATGAAATTCTTGTTCCTCCTTGTTTGGATATATTAGATGAGATAGAAGGGAATTCTAGAGAATCTTGTGAGGTCATTTATGATAATTACTCTGATATTGAGGATGTTGATTTCTATTCATCTCAAGAGAATCCTCATGATAAAATTCAAATAACATCTATGAATGAGGAACGTTTCATTGTAGGAATTATTCCAACTAATCCTCATTTTAGAGCAGCAAATTATCTTCATGATTTCACTATTCAAGAAAAAATTCCAATTTATGATTCATATCATGATCAAACTCTCATTTCTACTCATAATCATAATTCGTTTTCCAATTCACAAGTTGGAATTCAAAATTATTCAAATTCCATAATTCTGGCCAATCCTTGTGAAAATGAAATCATTTCAAAACAATCCCAATTGTGCTGTAACATTAGTTGTAAAAATAGTGATTTCATTTTAGTTTTTCTTTTACAGTTATTTTGTTCAAATTTAGATTTATTTTCTGATTTTATTTTGCAAAATTTTCACATTTTTTGCTGGCATATTGAACACCTTACTATCAAACACTCAATTGATTCATTCCCCAATTGGGAAATTCAAGTTTCATATTATAATCATCAGCATCAAAAGATATTAATAATCCAATTTAAATCAATGCTAATGTTTCATCAAAAGCTTCTATCTTTTCAAAGGCAATGTCAACAAGAGAATGTATTTTTGCAATCTGGCCAGCAATTTAATTCAATTAATAATTTTCCATTTCATTTGAAAGATTTCCATCCATTTTTCATTAATTCATTTGAAAAATATTTGGGAATTTTTCTCTCAGAGGAAATGGTTAATAGCTTAACATTTGTACATAACACTAACAATTTTTTCTAGGCCTTTGAATTTGAAAACCCATATCCACAATTCGGCCTGTCATCTCCTCTTTTGAACATTTCACAATCATTAATGGCAATCCATCCAGATTTTTGTGATCCAATTGGTATCGAATTGGAAAGGAAATTTCATGAGAAAGAAATTTTAAATCAGTTACTAACAATAAATTTTGATTTCATATTTAATTTTCTTAGTTTAATTAGATTTGTATTTTTTTTACTAACATTTGAACTGTACATAAACACAGAAATAAAATTGAGAAAATGGCTACACTGGAAATATGACTATACCTAGTCATTTTCATGCATATGGTTAGAATAGGAGTAGAATTAATTTAGTTAGCTTGTTTTATGTAGTTAATTTATTTGCAATAGTTCTGTAGATTAAAAAATAAAACAAAACAATCAGCCTTCTCATACATGTTCAGTGGAAACATTTTTCCTTATCATAAAATTTTAATTCTTGCTTTTCTTTTTGAAATTTCTTATAGTGATATCTCTACTTTGCCTATTTTGAATAATGTCTTGATTAAATTCAATTAAAGTTGCACTTGGTATCGATTGCCTCAAAGCCACTTTTCTTTATTTCGAGATTTCCTTCTAAGATTTTCTTTTGGAATTTATATGATAAAGGGTGAGGGTATAAGAGCTTCATGATCTCATTATCTCATGAAATGTATGACTGTCTATGATAAACTTAATTCTAATTCAATCATTATTAGTCAATCTAACCTATCATGGTAATCATATTAAGTTCATATTATCTTCCTCGGAATTTGCCAAAAGCTGATCTTAAGGATGCCCATTTTGCCGAGTGCACACATTTAAATCTGTTTTGATATTTTTCTACAATTAGTGGCTTAATCTCATTTTAATCTTTAGTTTATTATCTGATGCTGTAAAATGCATCATGTTTATTTACTAAAAGCATTATTGAACAGTCACTATAACAATACATATTTTTCTCAAGATTAATTCGGAATGAGCAGAGGTAATAAATTGTTACTTCACTTCGAAAGGGAAGCATAGTTTCATATTTATTTCTGGTAAATTTTATATTCCATGAATATGAATGATTGATTTCATTTAGGTTGATTGCACACTTAGATTTAGAATAAATAATGAGATGATTTTAATCAAAGGAAGATTTTGAAGATTTATCAGGTAAAATTTACAGACAAATTCCTTTCAGGTACGCATTTACAACTTTATTCTCATCCATTATTAGTTCATCTTTTCCTTCGTTTATTTTTTATTTGTGTTCTGTTTTATTTGCAGGTTTTTATTTCTTTTCAAAACTTGAAGTAAGCAGCAAACCCATTTCGAATTTGCAACAGGTTCAGGGAAATTTTACCTTTGATTCATTAGAATTTAAGAATTTTTGTAGCTTTGCTTTTATTCACTTAGAAAACCCAATTAAAATTTAAAGGAATATCATAAAACCATTCGCATCATAAGATTTCATCGGAAGTAGTTCTTAGCATTTCTTTTGATAACAAATTATTTGATAAAAGACCTCCGATGTATTATCTTACTCATATGTCATATTGCATTTCGCATATCAGAGCGTTCTAAGTGAAGTATACTTCCATGAACATGAATCGCTGATCTCCGATAATCGACTTTACCGATATTGCAATAAACACATAATTCCGGACCCGATATGAAATTCAAATCAAATTCATAAAATATCGCGTCCGCTCAAATGCAATAATGGTAGGAGCATAACTTTAAAAGGACCAATGTCTCGGATCCGATATGTTATCAAATTTTCATCATAAAACTATCGGGTCCACTCTTCATCGCAGATCGACATATTGAGAATTGTTATATAATGCGCTTAAGATTGCCGATCGCGATCGCCGATTAGTTATATCATTCATCGCATCGCCGATATCGCAATCGCTTCCTTGCAGTTTTATTTATGGCCGATGTCTCGGACCTGATATGTTATTGAAATCCCATCATAAAAAGTTATCGGGTCCGCTCTTCATTGCATATCGGCATCGCAAAAAATATACTGTGTTACATCGGGTACCCAAAGTTTGCCGATTCTCGATTAACTACGACATCCATCGCTTCGCCGATAGTGCAATCATTTCATCACATTTTTTATGCTTACGTCACTTCTTTGAATCTACGATGTGTGTTTTGCAATACGGGAAGCACAATGTAAATATTTTCTGATCCCCGATACAATATTTCTTTAATGATGTGATTGCTTCATTTCATTTCACATGTTCTTATCAGCAATTTTCCATTGCAATCTCCGATGCAATAGATTCCAATGCATGCCTTTGAGCCATTAACATTTAATCGATATATGGCAGGGCAACAAAAGTGAAGTCTTGCAAATTAAAATTCAAGCATGGTGAAGAGACATTTGATGCGAATCATCCGATACAACGATGTGTTATTTTAAAAGCTAGCTTGGGTAATAATTATGGTAAGAAAGCAGTTAATGATGAATTTGCAGTACATTTAAATCATTTTGATATATTTCAGTTTCAAATATATAAGTCCATAATTTAAAATGGAATTCAAGACCTCTCTATTTTCATATTTAAATTTTATCTTGGATTTTGTCTTGATTTTGTATATGAAACTAATAATATTTTGAGAAGCAGTCATTACTGCAAATTCTCATTCTCATTTCTGATGCATTTGTTTTAATTTCAACTCCCTTGAACATTAAGCATTCCATTTTTACATTTTACTGTTTGCTTTAGTGTAAGTAAAATAAATAATGATCTTGGGTTATAGGATTTTGGTTAGTTTGACTTCTTCAAGTTTTTAATGTTAATTAAAATAAGAAGTCAGCTAGTTTGGAGAAACTGATACCTTTCAGGTAAGATCAAAAGAAATTATCCAATGGTAAGATTCATGTACCCACTTTCATTAATTTCCATTTCATCGCTCTAGTTTCATTTTTGTTTTTAAATCATGCTGATATAAAACTCTGTTTTGCAGCTCTTCATAAAATCTTTCAATCTTCTGCCAAATCAGATTTTCAAGGTCTTATACTCTTCTCCTGGCTTTATTTCAAGAAGCAGCGATAATCTTCATCAAAACAGCTACACCAGGGAATTTCTGAACCTTTAATTTGTTTTTTTTAAGCATTCATTTTTAAAAAATGATTAAGATGATGCTTAGAAATAAGAAGATTCATATCAAACAGAAATTATTCATTGTGGCTGAATTTTACAATCATTATTATCTAAAAGCCCAAAGCATTCACAACTCTGCAAGGTATGTTTTTCTAAATCTCAACATAAGAAGGAATGATAACATGCTTAAATTCTTTTTCTTCATATTGTTGAGACATTGGTATAAGCATTCTTGTTTGAGTTTATCTTTTGAAACTTGGATTTTCTTTCATTTTTCACATTTCTTCATTTTAATTTCGTTTGCTAATTTCTTTTCTCATTTTAGCATAAGATTTCTTTTCTTTTAGTTTTTAGTTTTGATTTTGGTGACTTTGTCATTATTCATATGGAAGGCCTACTTGTTACCTAACAATGGTCATCATACATGGCGAAAAATTGTTAATAGTCACCTATTAGCTTTTTCTTACATATTTTAGTAGAGTTTGATTTTATTATTATAAAAGTAGACATACTTAAGGAAGAGATTACCAATCAAGAGAAGTTGGCAAAGTATCATAAAATCTGAAAATTTCTTTTTCATCAAACGGTAATCATTTTGAGATTTCAAAATTTTATTAAGATCTTTCAGATTTCTATTATCAGTCAAGAAAAATTATTTATAACCAAGTAAAGACACTTTACAGCAAAGCCCCTTTCACTCTCAAATTGTCATTCTTAACTCTTAAGGAGTTAATGATTTTCCCTGTCCCAAAGAGTCTTATTTTTCTAGAGAATAATCCAGAAATATATTTAAACTTAAAATATAAGAGGTCTCATCGTGAGCCTGCTTACCAAGATCATAGGGGAAAATAGGCTGACATTACCAACACTACTAAACAAACCAGGGTAATGGCTTATGATTGCAAACAATTATAAGACAAGGGGCCTCATCACGAGCCAACTTGTTCAGTGCAATTTTAACCAGTGAATGGCATTGTCTACTATCTGGCTACCATACTAGGACAATGGATTTTAAGATTTAATAAAAAATAAAAAGTAATACATATATAAATGGATTTATCTCTAGGTCAATAATTCTTGAAAAGATGGGATTCTAAATCATTGATGATTGAAAAGGTAACCCTGTCGAGACTATAGATGTTTGCTGGCAGTAGTGGCTCTACTTGTGACAAATGAGTATATTCTAAAAGCTAAGCTGTAAAGTGACCCCTGCTTTATCTCTACAACTAATTAAGGACAGATGTAGAGTTTTGAAATATTTTAATGTATGAGGAATTTTAAGAAAAATTACAATTAGATGATTCTTGCTTTTATTCACACTAATGAACCTAGTCAACCATTTCAAGCATAATTTTCTCTTCTTTAATTATTTTTGCTTTAATTTTAGGAAAATCTCATTCATATCAAACAGAGATAACTGGTTTTTCTCCCGTATGTCGCCATTTTTTGGTAAAAACACAACCCCCCATTTTTGACTTACTCAACTCAAATAATGGGGACCCTTTCTATAAAAATTTTGGCTAAACACCTTTTTGGATTTTTATTTTAGTTGATTGCCCTACGCTTTTGTTAATTTTTAGTTTTCTTTGGATTATTGTTTTGATTGCTTTGTTAGAATCGATTTTCTATAAGCTTCACATTGACGCTTGTTTCGCCTCATTTGGTCAACTGGTTTGAAAATGGCACTCCTTTGAAAGTCTGATTATTTATGTAGCCTCGGTTCAAAATGCATAAAATGTACAATATCACATTTTGTAAATAAATTAGTTTAATAATGCATTCAGTTTAAATATTAACTCGTAGAGAGTTTTACTAAAATTTTTCATTTTTCGGCCAAATCATTAAGTATCGAGATTTAAGAAGTTTACTCCAATTTCTAAATCAATTATTAATCTCAAAAACCCAAAATTTTCGAAGTGGCTATAGTTTATTTTTATTTTTAATTTTATTAAGAGTGGCCGTAGTTTATAAAATAACTCTCGTCAATGGGCATCGACTAAAGATCTACAGGAAACCTCTTTCGAGGCAAGAGTTCATCAAAACTGTGGAAAAATCAGTGTTGGTCATAGAGAATGGTTCTGCCTCTGTTTTGGGCACAGCCTGAGCATCATTATATAAAAAATAAAAATAAAAATAAAGAATGCAATAAAAAAGATCCTTGGGTGAAAACCTTTCTGAGGCGCCCAAGGCAAATGGTAGGGGTGAAAACCTCATTAAGGCACCCCTGCTGTCTCTCTGAAAAAAATAATTGGAATAAAAAGATCATTTGGTGAAAACCTCTCTGAGGCACCCAAGGCAGATAGTAGGGGTGAAAACCTCATTGAGGCACCCCTGCTGTCTCTTTAAAAAAAAAAAGAGAAAAAAAAAAAAAGAAAAAACAGAAAAAGAAGGAAGAAAAAAAAAATTTTAATCTCTGGAAATTGTTGCAGGTTGCAGGGACACAATGCAAAAAGCAGGCCTCTCAACTCAAGGAAAAGGGTCCCTACCAAGCTACCAGGAAACCTTACATACGCTCCCTCCATGAACACTCATTTTTTTCAAGGTTTGGACACAATCTGGTTGTGGTTCAACCTTTTACAGGAAGCTACAAGACTTTCTACAGGAAGTTTTGTATTTCTATAGAAACATCCTGTAGAGCCTTTGGGCAGGCCAGAATCGATTATGGAGAAGGATTTGAAGCTTGAAGTCTATTGAAGAGGCATGCAACCACTCTTTTCTTCCATCCTCCACTTGTTTCATCTCCTTTCACCACCATTTCCACCATTTGGTCGAATATACCTACACAGTCATACCAGAACCCTGTTTTCTCAGATAAAAATTTGTTTTTAAGTGGAAAATAAAGCATGCAAAGGCTCGCACACTTTACCTGTCAAGGCGACCTCAGGACCCTTCACCTGTGAATGCAATTTCATTTATTTTAGCATGCACCCCAGGAGGAGAGATGGCTACAGGATGTCCTATAGGAATCCTGTAGCAGCTGATCCGGCTGGAGCACATACCATGGAGACACTAGCAGCTCACGAAGCCGGTGCATGTAGCATTCACCACCAGAAAATCGGGTCTCAAGGTCTTGGAACCAGCAGCAGCCAATGCAAGAGGAGCTCCAGCACCCGTGCATGAAGCAGCAGCAAGCAGATCCAGCATTCCTCACCCCGAAACCTGAATAAACCACGTCCACAGCTGCATAGGTAAGTGCCTAACCTTATTTCATCAAATTATATAAGCTATACTCTAAATGTGCATAACTATGAGAATGGACAGATTGAACAAGTCTGGTAGCCATTCAACTGGCCACCCACAATTAGTTAGATGGCCTCGTAGGATCTGAATGGGCTTGGATATGTTGAAAAGACGAGCAATTGACACGTGGGAAGTGTCCAGTCAGGGAAAAGTGGCAGTATGACAGGAATAGGCGGTGGTGAATGCAGAGGGAAGGATTCGGTGGTCAGGGACACACCAAGGAATGATGGTTGTGACGTCGGCCAACGGATTGACTGGGACAGCTCACCCCCACGCGATGAATTCCACAACAATTCAAAATCATTCGGTCGAATAACTCATGATACACTGTTTTCATTTACACTCACAACAATTTTGCAGCCGAGTACACGTCCTCCTCCTCTGCAAGTTTTTAGCCTGAGTTCTCGGTCCGATCCAACGTCCTGCTGCCGCTCAGACTCGTCCAGAACCACCGTAACATCCTCCAGAAGTCGGGAACGATTTCTACAGGAAGCTGCGCTACAGGAAACCCAGCATACGAAAAAGCCTAGACTGTTCACGTCGAGGGTGGCAATTCTCAGTGAGGTAGGCCTGAACATAACTTTCCCATGCAAAATGATTCAAAAGGTGGTGAACTCGATGTGTTGAGGGAGTAGAGAAAATGTAAATGCAAGTCTGTCTGTGAATTCAAAAGCCGCTTCCTTATCCCTGCATGAAATTGTCTTTGTGGTTTACATCGAGATTTTCTCCATGAGTCTTGAATTGAATCCCTTCGGTAGAAAAATTGAGACACTATCAAGGCTCACCGGTGAAAAATTGTGAATTTTATATGACTGTGTGTATGCTAGAGACATAGCCCTGTGCTCTGTTTAGAGAAATCCTGAAGTCCTCCTTCTGTACATGAGCAGTCAAGTTTTCAAATAGGGGAATTGAATGGAAGAAGCCTGCAGATACTGTTTTTAACGCTCTGAGAAGGAAACACACCGGGAATTCCCTATCTTCTCAAAGCGTAAGCAAAAATAGAGTCTTTTTCACCATGTCGGGAGGGTTCATTAGAAAATAACCTTTAGACTCCAAGAAATTATGGGAAACCCCTGAGGTGGTGGACTTGTTTTCCAGTGCACACTGGATGTCATTCTGTGACAATCTTCAAGGTCATGATGATGAAATTACAAAATAATTCCTAAGGTCCCTAAAGTTGAAGTCAAAGACATTGGCCATTGTCAACTTCAGAGGATTGACCCTCAGACTCACCCCACAGCTCATTAGCAGAGTAACTGATCTATCGATGGGGGTACCCTGGGATAAGGAGGAGAGAAAATTGGGTCAAAAAGATAAAATAGAGTTCTTCTTGCTAGAGGAACAATTTTCATAGGACAAGAATGGATTTTGAAGAACTAGCCTACAACCGTTTTGGAGTGAAGTTAGCCTCCAAATTATGAAGTATATTACGTGTGAGGGGTGATTTAGCATCGTGTATGGCTATCATTTCCGGTTGCTAACAGAACTCAGGCACCAGATGGACCTACCCTCAGAAGAGAAATTAAGCATTCCTTACTTCCTCTTGCAATCCATGATTGAGTATGCCACCAAACTGAGAGAGGGGACACCAGAACAGCTAGCCCATCATGGGCTTATCAAGCTCCTCGTGGAAGATGCACTCCACACTTACACTATCCCTCTCTCCTGGGAAATTTTTCAGAATATTTCTAAGGATGATGACATCTGAATTTTGGCCGAGAAGCTCACTTCCTCCAACAGCGAGGGGAAGGAGCACACTCAGGTAGAGAAGAAAGATAAAGGACAAGAAATCCTTGGCAAAACACCAAGGAAAGAACAAAAAGGAACACAAGAAAAAGGCCAAGCTACCAAAACAGTGGGTGGTAAAATTACACCAACACCCAGGGAGAAAATAATACAGAGCAGGGTAGAAAGGACTGAGAAAGTCCAAGCCAGTGAGGACACCCCTAAGGCAGCCTCAGCCAAGCAAGTCAAAACAATGCCATCTGCTTCTACAGGAAGCCAGAAGGCTATTTCTATAGGAAATTTAAAAATGGCTTCTACAGGAAGCCAAAAACTAGCCACTACAGGACTTTCTACAGGAAGTCTGCAAAAAGGACAATAGAAGGAGAAATCGGATGAGATTCTAGCTAGGGAGGCAACAACTGTGCTGGCCATCCTAAGTACCTCTCCCAAGCAGAAGGAAAAGCGAAAGAGGGAGAATCCTCTATATTTTAAAGCAAGAAGGAGTGTGAGGATTAAGACTGACAGACCCCAGCCTCCATCAAAAGAGCCAATCACAATTGTGGATACCCCTACCACACCAAAGGATAGGTCCCCCTCCAAGGCATCCATTACTTATGAGCGAGGGAGCCCGAAAACATCCTCATGGAGGGAAAGGATGGATAAATTGAACTCGGAAGCCTCTCTACAGGATGCCGAGACTGTTCTACAGGAAACTTTGGCTAGGCTGAAAGAAACTAAGCAGATGGAGGAAAGAGCAGCCAAGTCATCACAGGAGGAGGAGAAGACCGATATCATCATGGAACCAAGCCCCCAACCCAGCCTGGGCTGCTATTATAGCTTTTTAGAGGCTGGAAAAATTATTCCTCAAAAATTCACAGTGCCACTGTTTCTAGCACTAGAGAAAGAAAGAGTACGAACCCACACTTGGATGAAGATCGCTAAATCCAAGGGGGTAGCAGATATAGGGCCTCTAGAGGAAAATCTCAAGGAAACCCAAAGAGAGTTGGAAAGAGTAAGGCATGTGGAAAGCTCCCAACAGGCCAAGTTAAGAGAAGAGAATGAGTTTCTTAGACAACAGCTACAGCTACAGGGGCAGAGGAAAGAAGAGGACACAACAGCCAAGGACACCACAACAGAACCTCAAGGAAAAGAAGGAATGCAAGCTGATCTGGAGGAACTAAACCGGAAACTACAGGAAAGTGAATTGCAGGCATGCATAGAGATACAATCTCTAAAATAGAAGATGCAAGAAAAGGAGGCACAACTGGCCTGCATGGCTAGTTGGGCAATGGAAGCTTTGCAATGTAGGCAGTCGGCCAAATCCTATGGCCTATACCTAAGGGATCAGTGGCTACAATTCCAAATCAACACATTGGAACAAAGGGGTATCTCCCAAATCCAAAACCCCCAGCAATTGATGGATTTATGTAACAACAGTTCATCGGAAGATAAGGTTAAGCTATCAGAGTTTTAACTTCATAATTTGGCCCTTCCAAACATAACCTCGTGGGACCCCAACACAACTATAGGGGACATGCAGCTAATGGCAATGACCTCATGGTTAAACCATGAAGAAAAGAGAGCAGCAGAGGTCAGAAATGTCATGGACCGAGAACTACACGAACCATTGTTGATTAGAGAAGAGCCAGGGGACCCCACATCATTGATATCCGCTCACCAGCACCTAGAAACCAACTCTTAGGCTTTATTAGAGTACATGGATCGGCAAGCTCAGGCCATAGCACACTTCGAGGATATGGAGTGATTATTAGGGGACAATTGTGTTCATGATTGCACCCGTAGGTTGAACACATTGTCCCACAGCCTCAAAATCAGGGAATATCACACTCCAACTAGAATGAGGGAGGCCTTGGCACGAGTGCCTCTCTACAAGAAGTCTATGCAGAAACTCCTGGCCAGTTGGATAGGCCTCAAGCTAAGTCCACCTTTGCTTTTGGGATTGTTAGAAGGAGGCACAGAAGAAGAAGAGCATAAGCAGTGGGAAGAGGTGGAAAGGAAGGCCAAATTCCATGACATTGAGGAGGATACTACTTCAGAAGCCTGGGATGTGAGGGTGGTGATCAAAGCAATGAAAGACAAGGAGCTGGACTAGTTGCTCAGAGGATGAGCAACCCTTTTAGCAAGGCGGTGATGATGAGCCCCAAATTTGGTAACTTATTAGGCTCATTTGGCCTAGTTATCCTTGTTCAGTCCTTGTTCAATCCTTCATTTTTCATAGCTTATGCATTTTTTTTCAGTATGTTTATGTCATTTTACGAATAAGGGTAGTCACTCTTCCTAGGTGGCTAACACGTGCTCATTTCAGGTTTTTTGACACATGTTGGAGCAAAACCGAGCAATCATGGGCTAGAAGAAAATCAAGCTTGAGGTGAGGATTCATGGGGGGTTGTCTATGACATTAAATAGCCCTTCCTCGGGATCTTCATCCCCAACTCCGAGCTCCAAAGGCCACCAAAACCGGATCTAGAAGGCAGCCAAGCAGATTTTGGAAGGGGCTATCTACTCATAGTTTGGACAGCAAAGTCCCATAGATTTAGGAGGCCAGCTAGGGCCCTCGTGGTGTATAAATGTTAAGGCCTCAACCTTCATAAGGGACTTTTTGAAACCATTGCATATTTTGCACTACATTTCTGTTAGCTTTAGCTTGTTATCTTGTAGCCATTTTGGCATAACTCTTGACATAAGACTATTTTTTGATAATGAGAAGCAGTCCGATTTTTTATCAACTCTGAGTTTTCTATAGGAGCCATAGCTCTCAGGGTTGGGTCCAACTTGAAAGCCTAGGGCTTCCTTTTTGTACTGTTACCTTTCCTTTATGCATCGTTGTTTTCCTTTTATGCATTGAAACATATTTCTGTTAGGAAGATTTAGTTGTGTTGATGAAATAGGTCAGTGTTTATGAATAGAATTTCCTCATATGTTTAAAATAGATTGGTAGGATAATAATAGGGAAAAAGCTCCAAGAAAAGGGTCAACAACACTTTCGGTTTCACCTCATCCTTATTAGATCAGGGGCTGGAATTGAAGTAACTATGCTATCCCAACAAAAACACTAGTTTGCTTGACCATGCAATCCTTAGCGTACTATTTTCATTTGCGGAAATTAGTTATGGGTTCAGATCTCTGAAATGTTTCATTGAATAGTTTATGTATAGGGTTTTCTTTCCAAATAAAGCTGTTGTTCATTCAGTTTATTGACAGTTAGATTAGATTAGCTAGGACTTTGATTATTTGTAAGACTTTGTTGATTCGGTTGAATGTACACTGTGCAAAGCATCTCTACCACTCTTTCATCCACCTAATCTTTGTCAGATCCATCTATTCCATCTCCTAGCTAGGTTCCTCATCTCTCATCTGTCCTTTTACCCACGTAACCCTACCTTCTTGCGGAATCATTGTTTCAGCCTTCTTTAAGACAAGTCAGCCTTCTACACCTTCTCACCACTCCATCCACCAGTCCCTGGGTCACTCCAAGCCCCTATACTACCTCCCTATCCATTCATGCATCTTTCCTCACTCACCCATCCTCTAAAATCCAATTTTTAAACATCATGTTGAAATTTCTGAACATCCTGTAAAAATTCTTGAACATCTTGTAGAACCCCTGCAGACTTCCTGTAGAAGCTCACAAATGAGGTTTCTTGACAGCCAAACTTTGTGAAACTCTCTGGAAGGGTGTTAGGGACTCCTTAGACCCTCTCTGAACCTTCCCAACCTTTTCCAAGCATTTCTCCTCCTTGATCCACCCCTGCACAATAAAGAACAGTGCAAGCATATGCATGATGAAACTGAAAACTTAATCAAATATACAAAAAGATGTTTTCTTAGGACAGAGGTAGTCTAGGCACATGTATTTTACCTTCATGGAAGTAATGGCATCTCTTTCAATAGTTTGTATTCTCAGTTTTGCATCAATAGGACTAGCTGGTAGAATTAGGGTTTGCTAGGGTTTGCGCTTTCCTTTAGTTTTTCAATCTCTTTTCGCAAATAGATTAGCTTCCTTCGAGTTAGCTTTCATCCATCAATTAAAAAGCTTCTTCTAAGAGCTCATAGAATTTGGCTTAAGCCCCTAGCAGACTTGTGCCATCTGACCAAGTGATAGTTGCTGTTGGGTATACGACCAAAGTCCCACATTGACTAGAAGTGGGGAGGATCATGGGTATATAAGGATGGACAAATATCTCCATTGGTATGAGGCCTTTTGGGGTAAGTCCAAAAGCAAATCCATGAGGGCTTATGCCCAAAGTGGACAATATCATACCATTGTGGAGATATGTGGTGTCCAGAGTTCTTACAA
>APFE030668218.1:0-24213 GCA_000404065.3 Pinus taeda | reverse complement strand
CAATATCTATATTGAAACCAATACATCCAGTTAAGCAATCAAATAGGAGTAGAAATCAACATCTACATTGCAATCAATGCATATAGTGTAAGATATTAAATAAGATTAGAAATCAACATCTACATTGAAATCAACGCATCTAGTGCAAGTGACCAAATACAATTAGAAATCAATATCTACACTAAAATCAATGCATCTAGTGCAACCAATCAAATAGGAGTAGAAATTAACATCTACACCAAAATTAATGCATCTAGTGTAAGGTATTAAATAGGATTAGAAATTGACGTCTACATTGAAATTAATGCATCTAGTGCAAGCAATCAAACAGGATTAGAAATCATCGGTTTAACTATAAATTACTTGACGAACACGATGACAAAATTGATGAGCGACGAAGTGACGAATGGTTAGAGCTAGGGTTTACAAAAAATTAATCAGGTGTTGAATGCCATGGAGGAGCATAATGGGGGGATCTCAACTCCCTCCTATAGTCAGGTAGTCTCCAGCCGAGGCAAGAAACTACTGGAGGTTGAAAAAGGTCTTTCAGGAGAAGGGAAACGAGACAATGACAACACACAGGAGTAGAATAATAGGAGGGTGGGAGATAGAAAAAAAGATAAAGAAGAAGAGGACAAGAAATAGCAAGAAGAAAACAAAAAACAAAATGGGCCATGTAAGCCCAAGACCGCTGTCATACCTAGAGTGGTGTTAAGTGATCTAGCAGTACAGGCACATGGGGATCACATGAGGACTTATGCTATCATTTGTAAACTTATGGGGATATGACCCACAGAGAAGGCACTACAGGCATGGATTAAATATCACTGGAAACCTAAAGGGGATATAGACCTACATCTTGGGTCAAAGGGTTTCTTTACTGTAGTCTTTACTAACATCGAGGATAAGGACAGGGTGTTTGAAGGAGGGCCCTACTGCTATGCGACTACATGCCTCTATATGCGGCCTTAGATGATGAATTTTGTCTCGGAGCGTGAGACCTTCACTTCAGTCCCGTTTTAGGTATGACTCTACTCTTTACCTCTAGATTACTGGCAACCAGAATCTTTATCAACAATAGGAAATAAATTAGGGCATTTTGTTAAAATATTTGAGGCAATGAGAAAGGGAAATTACACTTCCTTTGCTTGTATATGTATGGAGATGGATCTCTCTGGAGCTCTACTGGATGAGGTGATCCTGGAAATGTTTGATGAAGAATGGGTGCAAACAATGGATTATGAACACGTTCCTTTTAGATGTCGCAAATTCCATGAACATGGGCATCTATTCAGAGACTACCCTCTCAACAATGCATAGAGCAGAAGTAAAGTTACAATAGGCAAAGAAAATGAAAGCTTTCATAAAATGGGAAATAGAGGTAAAGGAGGGAAAAGGTTGCAAAAGAAAAACCACACTGAGGAGAAACAAGCAAGTCAGAACAGGTACAAGATACTAGAAGAAGAGGAAGAGGTAACAAAGGCAAATCAGGCCACAGAGGACAGCCCATGGGAGAAGGAAAAGGAAGAAAACAATGAGAAGATATTGGACAATAACCAGCAAAATGAAACTATGTTGAGCAACATGGAACTCGAAATGGACCAAGAAATGATCCCGAGTGAGGTGAAAATGGAGGATCATGAACTATAGGATATTCTTGAAAGAGAATATCTAGATCTGGAAAGATTCCTGAAATAGGGGACCATGGAACGAATGGATTCATTACCTCAAGATGAGTTTAATAGAGTGAAATAGTTGTTTCTTTGGAGAACTCAGGCTAAAGGGCTGGGAGGGAAAAGAAACCTCGAAAGACAGGACAACGAAGGGTGAAAACCTTGAAAACCACATCAGGAATCGCTCCCAAAAACCCAGGAAGGAAAAGGGGTAGAAAGAAAAAAAATGAGTTACTGATAGAATGTGGAAAACTGATGATAGATTCAGGTAAGATGAAAGACCTAACTAGCTACTACTTTACAAATATTTCTCAATGAAGCTCACATCTTGGAATATTAGAGGTCTAGGAAGTAAAAGGAAGTAAAGGAATCTTAACAATAGAATGAAACACGAAACTCCAGATATGATTTTCATCCATGAAACTAAATTTTCAATTCAAAAAACAAGAGAAACACACAACAAATGGCTCAAGAGATATGAATTTCTAGAAGTCCAGGCAGATAAAACAACATGAGGTATTCTCACACTTTGGAACCCTCAAAAGATTGGCATAGTGGACACTGAGACATCTAGGAATTATTTATCAGTGGTTATTCAGCCTGTGGGAGACAGGGAGACTTATTTAATCAGAAACGTTTATGGCCCCAGAGACTTGATGACAAACTCAGACTACTTACTTCTCTAGAGAATCTAAGAGATAGACATTCAGGAATACCATGGATTTTGGGCAGGGAATTTAACATGATCAAATCCCTGTCAGGAAAAAAAGGTGGGACCAGAACACTAAGAAGAGACTTTATAGCATTTCATAATTTTATAGACAACATGAAGCTAGTTGACATAGTTACAAGTAATGGCCTCTTTACCTAGAACAACAAAAGAGGAGGAGAGTCTCAAGTGGCCTCAAAGTTGGACAGATTCATTATCTCAGAGGACCTCATGCTCACAGGCCTTGATATGGCAGCGAGAATTCTCCCCTTTGGTGGCTCAGACCATTGGCCTGCTCAATTTGAGGTGACCGACATCAAAACCCCAAAGAACAGACCTTTTAGGTCTGAAAACATCTGGCTCACCCATCCAGAATTTATTAGCAACATTGAAAAATGGTGGAAAGAATATCTACAAATCCAGGGAACGAGGATGTTTCTATTACACAAAATATTGAAACATATCAAACTAAGGCTCAAAGATTGGAATAAGAATGAGTTTGGAAATATTTTTGAAGCGAAAAAAGTTTTTGAAAGAAAAATGCAGGAAATTAATAAAACCCTTATCGCAGATGGATTTGATGGGGAAAGAAATGAACAAGCCAACAAGAATCAATAGGATTGGGAGGACTTATGCAAACAAGAGGAAATATTTTGGAGACAAAAATCAAGAGTACAATGGCTAAAAGAAGGGGAAAGAAACACAAGGTTTTTCCATAGATCTACAATGGAACACAGGTCTCACAATAGAATCTCCACGATCAAGGACTCCAGAGGCCAACATCTCAATACCCATAAAGAAATAGAAGCTGTTCTGGTTCAACATTTTCAAATCATAGCAGAGGAACTTCTCATAGATAGATCATTAGGGACTTCACAAAGCACATCCCTATGCTAGTAACAAGAGAAGATAATTATAATCATAATAGGTTGGTTAATGAAGAGGAGGTTAGTGAGGTCATCAAAGAAATGCAGAATGGAAAAGTGCCAGATCTGGATGGTTTCAATGTAGATTTCTTTAAATCATGCTAGAGTATTGTCAAGCAAGATATTCTGAATGTGGTGGAGGACTCCAGGAAAAATAGAATTGTATTGAAGGCGCTCAACACATCCTTCATCTCCTTGATTCCTAAACAGGACAATGCTATGACACCAGACAAATTTAGATCTATAGCTTTATGCAATGTGGTGTATAAGATAATATCCAAAATTATTGCAAATAGACTCAAACCCCTTCTTCCCGCTTTGATTTCTCTGGAGCAGACGGGATATGTTGAGGGCAGACAAATTCTCAATAATATCATTCATGCACATGAGGTGGTTCACTCATTGATGAGTAAAAGGCAGGCTGGAATGATTATGCAATTGGACCTAGAAAAGGTGTATGATAAGTTAAATTGGACCTATATTAGGAAGGTCCTGCTAGCTTTTGGATTTGACCACAACTGGGTAAGATGGATAATGGCCTTGGTGACTTCCTCTAGTTTTTCAATTCTGGTAAATGGTTCTCCATCTAAGACCTTTAAGCCTTCAAGAGGCCTCAGGAAGGGAGATCCTCTATCCCCCTTTCTCTTTATTCTTATGATGGAAGGACTAAGTTGAGCCATAAAGTCTGCTAAAGAAGTAGGTAAGATCAAGGGTCTCAAACTACCCGGGAACAGACAGGCTATGACCCATCAACAATTTGTAGATGATACCATGCTACAGGGCATTCCCATAGTCAAAGAAGCACTAGCTTACAAACAAATCCTGAGTGGCTTCGATATGGCGACGGGCACAAAGGTGAGCCTTTCCAAATCAAAGATTTTCTTTTTCAATAATAACATTGCTATTCACCGAAATATCTCCAGAATTCTGGGCTTTCAAAGAGATATGCTACCTTCCAAATATTTGGGAGTTCCGCTCACAGACAAACCTCTGAACAAGAATGTTTGGGAGTCTGTGATTAATAAGTTGCAGGAGAAGACTCGAATATGGACTAACAGATCTTTGAACTTGGCGGGCCGATTGGTGCTTACAAAAGTTGTCGTGCAAACAATCCCCATCTTCATGTTTTCAACCCTTCTAGCTCCGAAGGGAGTTATGCAACAATGAAGAAATATCCAAAGAGATTTCCTTTGGGGTAAAGGGGAAGAAAAGAAGAAATGGGCTTTGGTAGCCTAGGAAAAGATTTGTAAACCTAAAATCCACCGAGGTTTAGGACTGGGTGATCCTGAAGTGCTAAATAAAGTTTTGGAGGCAAAATTATGGTGGAGATGGATAAAATATTCAGATGCTCCTTGGGCTCAAATTTGGAACCAGAAATATGCAAGAAATTAGCAAAACAAGGACCACATAAGAATTTCTAGCATCATAAAAGGTTCCCAGGTCTAGAATAAAGATTGGGAAAATAGAGACATAGTTCAGAAGAAAAGCTTCTGGGAGATTAGAGTAGGAGACTTGGCATGGTTTTGGGAGGATAAATGGCAACAGGAACCTAAGTTGTTAAGAGAGGACTTTGTGGATCTCAAGAATGATACTAATAACAAAGGATTACTCTGGGTAAATGATTTTTGGGATCAGACAAATAGCGAAGGAAAATGGTGAACCTAGAAGAAAATGGAATACAGGGATAATAACCCCTTGAAAGCAAAGGTTGATTCTCTAATGGCCATTCTGGATCAAAGAAAGATACTGATATCAGCTGATCCTGACCAACTTAGATGGGGAAATAACAAAGAAGACACTTTTAACCTTAAAGGAGAAAAACTCATAGCCCTTGAGCTTGATTCCACAAAAACAGATTAGATTTGGAATAATCTCTGGAAGAACCAAGGATGGATGAAAACCAAACTGTTCATGTGGTTGGTACATCATAAGAAAATTTTGACATGGGAGAATATCTAGAAAAGGGGCGTTTTGGGCCATCTAGATTCCAGCTCTGTGAATCACAAGAGGAAAAAATGGAGCACCTTCTCAACACCTACATATTTACCTCCACGTTGTGGGATGGTATTGCCTTAATATTTAGACAAACAGACAGGGATAGAGGAAGCATCACCAATACCCTAAGCAATTCGAGGAGGAACTTCTCTAATTATGAAACGATAAACAAAGCTTGGGCTTTAACTTGACGCTTCCTAATATGGGACATCTGGAAAGAACACAACAATAGAATTTTCAAAAATAAGAAAATTTCCTCCTAGACCATCATAGAACAAATTTTAAGACAACTTAAGGAGACGGTTGGAACTTTAATGCAAACACCCTCTACAAATCTCCCTTCAAATGTTGATGTGAAAATACTACATCAGTTGGGTATGCAGGGGCTTATTCCTTAGGGCAAGAATAGGTTGGTAAAGCAACTGGTCACTGATAAAGATTTCTGGCGTCCTCCCCCTGAGGGATTTTTGAAATGTAACATAGATGGGGCCTCAAAAGGAAATCCAGGTATGGTTGTTTATGGTGGTGTAATAAGGGATGAATAGGGCTGCATACATTACATTTTTCATTTCAATTTGGGAAGAGCCACAAACAATATGGCGGAGCTAATGGCACTAGACCAATGTTTAGAAATCCTGAAGAACGACAATCTTCAAAATATCATAATTGAAGCAGATTTTGAGTTGATCATCAATTCGGTCAAGAGAATCTGTTGTGGTTCGGCTCCGAAAAAGGTCTCGAGACACTAGAGGCTTCTTCAAGTCTATCAAAGAATCCATCTCTACCTTCCAAACACGAGAACCTTAAGCTTCACACATGTGCGCAGGACGGCCAATAAATTGGCAGAAATACTTGCCAACAAAGGTGCTCTCTGCACTAAAAGTAGTAATAAGCAAAGATGGCAAGAGGTTCCATGGGGTAGATTGAGGGATGACTGTCTTAACTAGGCGAATGAGGACCGAGAGATACATCAGAACAAAGAATGTCAGCAGTATCAGTGGTTGGGTCTGTAGATAAACAATCAACATGAAGGGGTTTTCTAGAGGTAATTCTGAAAATGGAACGTAGGTCATTGTTAGCTTTATTAGTCCAGGATAGCTTAGACACAGAGTTCTTGGGTGGGAGATGATCTGCAGATTGAGGATTCTTTCAAAACTTTCTCCTAACACTAATCACCTCAGTTTTACTCAGTGGGAAGAGGGGGTGAAGAGTCTTCAGTTAGAAGTTAAGTACATTATTATTTCATGCCAGGTATGGGAAAGAATAAATGCAATCAAAGATTATCTGTTTATATAAGACTGACTATGTGTTGATATGTAGTTAGTTTAGAGCCAAATACTCTATTTACTTATAAATAGAAGAAGATGGACACTGGTATATTGTAATTCTGATTCATGTATGAGCAAAACCTACTTGGCTGGTTACTTTGTTTTAATGATTTTATGGTCGGGTCGTGATATCTCCTAATAAGTAGTTAATTGAATAATTAATTAAATAAACAAATTAAATAAAAAAATTATGAATCAAAATTAAATTTAATGTATATATTCATTTAAATGTATCTAATTAAATTTAAGTGTACCTATTTTTACATATTTATAGTTTTATGTGATATCTTGCTTCATATTTCTTCAGTGTAGTACATGCAGTTAAATATTTCTTCAGTGTAGTATATCCACAAATATGTCATGGTTCATGATTTCACTTTCTTTTTGGTCTACACAAAGGTGTCATCGATTTCTTTTATTTTGGTTTTGGTTAAGTACATTATTATTGCATGGCAGGTATGGGAAGGAATTAATGCAGTGCAAGATTATCGGTTTATCTAGGGCTGACTGTGTGTTGCTATATAGTTAGTTTACACTACTACATAAAGGAGGGTTTTAACACAATATTTGAGACAATTTTTGGGTAAATTGTCTTAACCTAAGACAAAAAAAATTGTGTATTGTTTGTAAGCAAGTGTCTCAAAAATTACTTTCTTAAAGATTATTATCTTAAAATAGTGTCTTAAATATTATTGCCTTAAAAATATTGTCTTAAAGTATACTGTTTTAAATATTATTGTCTTAAAAAATATTGTCTCTATAAAGAGAGTATATAATACTACCATTATTGTCTCTTAGGAGACAATTTCATTTTTGTCTCACTAGAGACAATTTCATTTTTGTCTCTCTAAAGACAACACTTGGATTAGAGACAATATGTCTTTAATACTAGCTATTGTCTCTCTAGAGGCGATAAAAAATTTATTTAAAGATCACTTTTGTCTCTTTAGAGACAATATAAAACAATGAATCCAAAAATATCTCACCATTGAAATAAATCGATATAAAAAACATTTAATTAAATATGAACTACAAAATCATTAATTAATTCATGTTACTTCCTAAAGCAGATGCTTTCTATTGAGCTAGCACACTTTAAAAAATTATGTGAAGAGTTATGCCAATCCTTAAAATTACATTTATAGTCATTGATCTTAAGTTAAATAAAAAAGTTAAAAGATAAAAATTAAAAACTACGAACAAACCCAAACAGATTGTGGAAGTTCTAAAATTTGTGACCAAGGCACTCGTTGCTTTGCACACCCTTTTGTTTATGCACAGGGATCTCAAGTGGGATAACGTGACGAAGAACATTGAATCAAATGAGTGGATTATAATAGATTTTGAGGATGCCATTGGTACACCTCAGATTTACCCTCATAATATTAGTGGCTTGAACCATGCTCCTGACATGTCTAGGGGTGGTCATGGGGTTAAAGTTGATGTGTGGAGTACTGGACACCTTATCAGCACAAGTGAGTTGAATGTGTCTGTGCTGTTGAGGAATTTACAAAATAGATGCTTGGAACAAGACCCAGATCAGAGGCCTTCTGCTGCAGATTGCTATCATCACCTTCTTTAGCTGCAGTCTTCCCTGCCTAATTATTGAGATTAGACATTGTCAACCATGGTCAATTCTCAATCCTATGTATCCCATTATTACTATTCATAGGATCCCGAATCACATGATTATTGAATGTTGTATTATCGGAAAATTTGATATATGTAACGAAGAACTTGTTTCAGATTGTACACAAGGAAGACACCCCTTCCTAGAATGCCATTAGTTCACAATGGCGATGTCATGTAAACAGGCTGCAATGTTCATAACATTAAGCTACGTATCATAGCCTTGACACTTGATTCTATTGGAAATAAGCATATTTCCATGTTGTTCCTTGATAGGGGGATTTTTAAAAATGGGTGTTCTGATTTGTAGATTTTATATAATTTAATTTTTAATTCGATGAATTGCATGCTTATTCTATTAAAATAGAAAAGATGTGTTTCACAGTTTGGTCTATGCCACGCTAGAGAAATTGAAACAACAACTCTCTCCCTTTTTTTCATTCAAATAAATTATATATAAAGAAAGCTTTATTTTTTTATGGCTTATGGTGAAGGGCAGATGATATTTAATGCTCAACATATCAAACAATATGGAATGTTAAAGACCTGGTAGTTAAAGGCAAAGCAAAAAGAAGAGAAGATGATATTAAATGCTTAGTGTATCAAAAAATAATGAATGTTAAAGACCCTGTAGTGAAAGGAAAAGCACAAAAAATAATTGAGGACTCAATTGTCCATACCCAAGTGCAATTTACCCATGTAGAAGGCCCCACACAGTTGGACATCATATAATAACTAAAAAAAATAATAACCTAAATGACTTGAATACAAACATCCCATGTAAGACTAGTGATAGAATAACCCAGAGTGCACCAGGACATTTTCAATTCATTTGGAGATGATTTCTGCAGTCTCATGAAAGAAAAAAGTCCTGAAATTGGCCCCGATTTCTAACATTCAACATAACTAGAGATGAATAGCCAAAAGAGAGCAACTCAATGCACCCTTTAAAAATTTCACTTTGTTTTCCATTTTTCTCCATTATATCATATAGACATGTTATGCTCAATTGAAAAATGATTCATCACCACCGCCATAGAAAAATCTCACTCTTTCAGTCCACTCCAAACTTATTTCATCAACTACATAGATTTACACACATATGCATCTTATGATAGAAGAGAAAAAGGCTCTGCTAGGTACTGAAAACTTTAGATTCAATCTCAGAGAGAACAAGTAGAAGGAAAAAATAAAATCCAAAGCTACAACATCGCCATATAAGTGGGGAAAGGGAAAACAAAAGTGATACAATGAATCTGGTTCTTCCTCAATTGAATGAAACTATGAAATTACAAATATGTGATGTAGGAATACTCTTATTATCATCCAGAATCCAACTTAAACTCTATCCACTAATTCCTCCAAGAAAGCTTTCCAGCAACTAATAAAAAGATGATTATAAGAATAAGCCAACTGTCAACAACCATATAGGTAAGGCAGGTCTACCCTTCCCGAAGTGCAGGTGTCGAATAGAATTGTGAGCTTTTGCCATTAAGCCTAGCAACCTTGTTAGATCCTTTGGGGGCAGTGACTAGGCCAAGAGTACCCTAGGTGATCGGGCCACTATGACCTTATCATAAACGTGCAGGCTGTAATTGAGACCAAAAGTGATTTAGGAGTGCGGCATACTAAATTGAGAGAGCCTCAGGTCACTATGTCATTATGAACCTAATCGTAAATAGGCAGACTGTAACTGATTAAGAATTGTTGCATAAAATATTACATTTTTTGAATCTCGAGCTTTACCAACTCACGCCTAAACAATAAATGGATATGGAAAAAAAATTGAAATAACTAATTTGAGGATGTTCTAGTTTCAATTTTTCCTTGAAATAATTTGCCCGACACTATTGGAAAAACAATATATGTAAACCAATCAAAATGTCCATATCCAAAAGAGGGAAAGAATATGAAGATGAAGTGTGGGTTTAGTGAAAAAACCACTCTTTTCCTCAAACCCGCTCTTAAGGGTTGTAACAAATCATTCTCAAGTAGCCCATAGACAAGCAAAAATTCAATCAATCCACAGATGCACCAATAAATGAAAAAAATAATACATAGTGAAAGGAATGGGCAAAATGTTATTAAAAAAAGATAATAAAAAAAACCAATTTAAAAATAAATAAATAAAATAAAATAACCCCAAAAAGCAGTTTTCAGAGTGCATGAGAACTTACCCTCTCAAGCTCATCTTGGATTTCCTACAACTTATCAATGGAGAGAACAAGCTCACCGTCTATGTGCTCTTCCTCTTCCCATTTTGATCTCTTGGACTTGTCCATCCTGCCTAGTCCTTCTGACCCAAAAGTCCTAAAAATACAACAAAGTCAAAGGCGCAAGCAGAGTGGCGGAGAGGGAATGGTCCTAGCATTCATTATTACCTCCAGAAAGGTTGCACACTCCATCTTGCCATCCTCAATGAAGAAAAATTCCAAAGATTAAAATTTAGATCCTATCATTCATTATTACATCCAGAAATGTTGCACGCTCCATCCTGCCATTCTTAGTGAAGAAAACTTCAAATGAAATATTATCATTAAAATACCAAACAAGTTGTTGATTATTTTTTACTTCCACCTACAAAAGAGCGTCTGCCAGTCCAGGAGATATGTTTTGAAATAGTACCATTGGTAGCAGTGTGTGTGCTGAGCTACCAGGCTGCAATGGTGGCACCTAATTTACAAGGAGCGAAACTTAGGAAAATGACTCAAAATAGATGTGCATCTACATCCTATTAAACTAGCAATATTTACAGTAAATAGAACTAATATCTCAACTATTTTCACATTTTATGAACTGTACCTATAGAAGTCCAGCAGCTGCAAGACCAACAGAGTTATTCTAAAGCTTCAAGCTATAACAAATTTGACCATCACGCCATATAAGTTTCCCATTGATTTGAAGGCCTTGACATACTGCTGTTGCAAGTAAAATAGGCAATGGAGCCCTGCACAAAGCATTTACCAAATATCACAAGCTGCTTTAATCAGGTTGACGCTTATCATAGTAAATACAATTCACATCTAACAACAATAAAGCCAATTTTTTCCATTTGTGATTTAGAAAATGAAATGGAATTGACTATCTAATACCCACCCAGAGCTTATTGCTCACTAATCTCTAGGGACAAGTGCATTGCCTAAACCTATCAAATAACCAAGAATATCTAGGACAGGAGGTGGAGTTGCTGCTATGGGTACTACTTTTGATTGAGCATTGGGACCTTTGGCGGGTGAAACATTGATTTCTATCTCAGTGGCTGATAATTCTTCATATGGAAGGTAACAATTTACTTGCAAGTTTGGAGGTAACAAGGTACAACGTACATATGGAAAGACATATGGGAGGTAACCTGTCCGAGCATAAAAAGTTCTTAGAAGAATATATGTGTGCCCTGACTTCTCGGCAACATCAACGAAAGACTTAGTTTCAAAAATAAAATCTTTAATGATCTTTGTACCTATTACTTACCACTTCAGATAGAAGTGTTGAGCATGATAACTGCCCAAAAAACATATTATTATTAGACATATTGGAATAAAACTCCTTGAGCTAAGCATAAAATATAATACTTATACTAGAAAAACCTATACAAATGCAAACATATCAAATAGTAATAGATGAACTTAAGCCCTTTCATTGAAATAACTTACCACTTCTCTGGTATCCATTTTAGAATCCAAACTAAATCCCAAAACTTAGAAGAGTAGCCATTCTTGAACTTCTTTCCTTCTCATTCTCCAGCTTAAAATGGTGAGCCCCATGATTGTGATCATAGGGCATAATAGAAATGGCACCCAACAATCCAGATGATGCCATCAGTTGCAAATCCTTCTATGCTAAGTATTTATTGTAGCTTTTATGGAGGATATAGAGCTTGTACCATGCATAAGCATGATACAAATGACTTTCTAATATCTAAAATATCTTTGTTAACTTTGAATAGTAGATTTTCTTCATTTGAGGTTTAGGAATATTCTTGACCATACACAAGGCCATGAATATCTTCTATAGAGTGAAAAGCTTCCTACATATCATATGCCATCTATCATAACAAATAGTATAAGGCAAAAATATATTAAAAATAAAAATAATTTAGCTCACATATTCTATAGTAGGTTCATGAAATTCCATTCAACCCAAAGCTTCCTCTGTAATAGGGTATTCTCCAATAATTAATTCCTACAATATCAAACTATATCAACCTTCCCATCTAGAAAAATATAATCATATATCTAATTCAATAGATAAAATTTTAGATTTATGGCCCCCTTTCAATAGTGATACCTTCTTAAAGGTGTGCTAAAAATCTACTCAACATGACATTATAACTATTTACATCATGGGCAATATGGGTAAAATCCCAACCAAAGATAAATGGTTTCTAGAATATGATTTTTCTACACATTTCCCTCATCCCATTTCACAATGGTAGCCAACAATCCAGATGATGCCATCAGCTACAAATCCTTCTATGCTAAGTATTTATTGTAGATTTTCTGGAGGATATAGAGCTTGTACCATGCATAAGCATGATACAAATCACTTTCTAGTACCCAAAATATCTTTGTTAACTTTGAATAGCAGATTGTCGTCATTTGATGTTTAGGAATCTTCTTGACCATACACAAGGCCATGAATATCTTCTATAGAGTGAAAAGATTCCTACATATCATATGTCATCCGTCATAAGAAATAGTATAAGGCAAAAATATATTAAAAATAAAAAAACTAACTCACATATTCTAGAGTAGGTTCATCAAATTTCATTCAACCTAAAGCTTCCTCTGCAATAGGGTATTCTCCAATAATTAATTCCTTCAAGCTCAAACTATATCAACCTTCCCATCTAGACAAATATAATCCTATATTTAACTCAATGGATAACATTTTAGATTTCTAGCCCCCATTCGATAATGATACCTTCTTAAGGTGTCCCAAAAATCTACTCAACATGACATTATAATTATTTACATCATGGGCAATATGGATAAGCTCCCAACCAAATATAAATGTGTTGTGCCTTTTTCCCATAAGCATTTATTAGCATACCCTTTTTAGTTGAGAGAAGATCCTTTGGATAGTGGGATACAATCTTTAGTTCTTGTGAGGGCATCCAAAAATCACCCTTGGACAATTGACTGCTAGCATCTTTACAACAGTTTTTGCTCACTGAGTTGATACTTTTCTCAGGGGAGTTTTCCTTGAGGGTCTTTTTCCCAACACTTTGCCTTAAGGTACAAGTGTGTATATATTGTTTTATGTAATCTTGATCTTCCATATTATCAATACAAGAATATATAGATCCACCAATTGAATATGCAATAAGTGCGAAATCGGATAGCTCAAATTGTTCACACTTTGTGTTTTCATCGAAGTTGGCTGATGTTGCATGTTCTTCATCAGACTTTGTCCATATTTGTCCATACTGTTGTATTTTCTTTTTCTATAGTACAACTTTCATCCACACCGCCCCTTGAATGTGATTTCTCCCCATTCATTTCTTCAACCTTATCCTCATTATACATCATACTGGACAATCATCATTCTAGTATAGAACAACCTCTGGATATTATTGGTGAATAATTGTAGTTAATGGGTTCTCATGTAATGATTCCCAATACCAATGGAACAACATATAATTTGAATCACTCAAGTAATGAATCTCAATTTCACAACATTATAATATAATACATTCTACCATAAATACACATTAAGAATGCTTTGCCTTGTAGATTTTAGCACCCATGTATTCGATGGATTTATGGGAATGAAGGGAAATTGGAAAGCCAATGATCTCCTACAGTTATGTATGGCCTTGTCTAGTACCTATGGCCTCTTAGACAACCAAGATTGAGCTCAAACACACCCCAGCAAACGAAAATAATTCTCAGGGGAGAGGGAAACGACTCTAGTAAGTAGAAATCCACCCAAGAAAGCTTAAGAACACTCCAAGTAAGGAGAGAGAAATTCTTAACAGTCGTACATAAATCAAATTAGCAACTCCTTTAGGAAATGCAATAGCTCTAGAACCATGGCAGTTGATCTCTAACTCAACAAGAAAGTGGATTATGAGTAACTCAGAGCTGATGCATTTCATAGAGCATCAATCAATCAAGAGTTTCTGAATGATGCTAATAGAAATTCAATGGAGAGTTATTTATTTCAGCCATGAGCACAAAGATAGGGAGCACATATAATATAACTAAGGAGTATGAATGATGATAACTCATACACCATAAGTTTATTATATCCTAGGAACATATATTAGATGAGAGCCTAGCACATTGCCTTCAATGTCAAAAGAGAGATGTCCATGTGCAAATTAACCCTCGCTCCATGTGAGACTATTGCAGCATAGCTGCTATGGGAAAATGAAGGAATTCATCATGGGAGTTAAACACTGAATTGAGCTAGTTTCAGTGTTGTCCAATTAGGAATATTGCATCTTGTCATATGCAAAGATTGTAGGACATTTCAACATTACAAAGGGAACAACCCATGCATAGTCACTCTTTGTTTAGTTAATTCAGAGCTCATGGAGAATGATATCCAGGTGTTTTAGCCTATATTTGACCTCTTTTGGCTAGCAACCAAGAAAGTGAAAAATCTCGAAGTTTGTAATCCAACGGGAGAAGAAAAACTGAGGATAAAAAGAAGTCTACAAAACTTGAAGAAACCGAAATCTGTGACTAAGCTGAATCTCAATCTAAAGCTATCTATTTGCAGCAGGATCTAAATATCTGTGGTAAAGAGTCAAGGGTTTGCTATAGTAGCCAAAGATCAGTAATAGAAGGCAAAGAGTCTATAATTGGAAGTCATTGTATTATAATAAGAGACTAAACCTACAATAAGGACAGAAATTCAGAAGTTGCTTCTGACTTTGACTAGGTAGAGACTCAACTATTGACCTTGACGTAAAGAGGAGGGATGACTTGGAGGGACTCTTTGGTCTTCTGTTGGATATCTCATTTTGAATAAATTCAATAAGAGGGGATTGTTGGGTTTTCCCCTATTGAGAGGTTTTGCCCTGCCTTGAAAGCCTAAATCTTTGTGTCTCGTACTTATTTGTGTTCTTGGAAGAACAATTTGTGTAATTACTTGATGAAATAGAAATATTAACTAACAAAGAAAAGAATACTTATATATCAGTTTACTTCCAACTATCAAGGAATACAATGAGGACATAAAATTTGTAAATCTTAAACTTGGCTAGGCCAGTGCACCTCCAAAAACCTAACTCATTAAGCCATAAACTAAAAACCTTTTGTGGAACTCCTAAAACAAATGAATTAGAATGAATTATCAACCAAAATCAAGGGCCTTTACACTTTACATTTGACAATATATTGCAATATGAATATTGAGGTCACAACTATTCATTTATATTGCGCTGTTGTAAGAAAGGATGATCATATTTTATATATTTTTTCTATTAAGGCCTGCACTTCGTCATTGCCAGCTCTAACCAAGGTTTCATGTTCCCATTGTAATGAACAACAACTGCATTGTCAATCTCTCAACGGTCCACACTAGGATTATATCCTAAACCCAACACATGCGAAGACTTGTCCAAAGGATGGGTCAAGCAAAAAAACATTCAATCCAGGGGGTAGTGTTCCAAGCTTCCACAACACTCTATCCTCATTCTGACATACAATAAAGGAAAACTTAGAAATCGAAAAAAGATAAACCCATTAAGTTTTCTAGCTAATTACTTCAGATTTACTTCAAATACTTTAAAGTAAGCATCACAGGAATTAACATAAATAAACCACACTACACACTTATCGTGTTCTGCCACCTGTGATATATTTGAGTTATATCTTGTTTCTCCCATTCTTTGAGATCAAATACATTCATACCATATGCCCAACCACAAGCATTAGGATCAATGTGCTTGGCTATGTGCGGATTGGAAATATTAAGGTATTTGTCAAACTGGTGAAAGATTTCTCCACAAGTTTCCACTGAGCCATTAACCTTTCCATGAAGATCTACTGACCACAAGGGTGTAAAATCTTTCTGCACCACAATATCATCATCCAAGAAAAGGATCTTTTCCATTTTGGGATAAACTTGTGGAAGATAGAAACGAAGATGATTTAGCATGGATAAATATTTTGGATTTATATATTTAAAATTGGAGGAATGTACTGAGAGTGTAGTCGAGTGATCTGCCTTGAAATAATACTCTTTCATAGCTACGGATTCAAGTTGGCGAAGCACAGGGAAATAGGAGGAATTGAGCCATTTAAAATCATCTACATTTTCTACATGTATCGCAGCTTTCCCTGGGGGATTAAGTAAAAAGCAAATTTTCATCGCCCCAAAATTTAACTTGTCTATGATGAGATGAAATACATGTTTCTCAGATTCCTACAAACACATGCAAATCACCTATAATGAGATCCAAATATTAAATGTAAAATGCAGAAAAACTGTTGGACTTCCTAATGCAGGGGCTGGCCTGCAAAACCACGATCTTTTAAAATCTCTCTCTCTTAGAAACTTGATTAGTTCACAATGATCATAAGAACATTAAATCTCATATGAAAGCTTTCATTTAAATTAAAGAGTCTTCGCCCATCCCATAGAATTCAACCCAATTTCATGAAATTCAACCTAAATGAGTCACATCCACAACATATATTCATATCCTCAATCCAAACTCCAAACTCCGTGCAACAATATATATATGGAATGCCACGCATGTAATATATAACTGCTGATTATCAACTGACCTCGGAATTTGACAAAGAACATTGGAATTTCACGCATATAATACGTGAATGTTCCCGGCTTCAATGGCTGGGAAAGGCAACCTGATGAATGAAGGATTTAGACAGCAATTAAATAGAGCTTCATTTAATATAATCTCACCTTTTGTTCCCTTTATATGCATTAGTCACGGCTCAGTTGATCCATTACACAGTCACATGCATAAACAAGCTGTTCATCATTCAAATACAAGTAAAGGAAAATATTATCACCTCGTTATGTTTGTAAGCAATACCGGGATGGAATCACCATGACTTTCATAGAGAAATAATCAGTAAGAGGGATGGAACCATCATCATTATATATCATACTACGCATTTAATTCATAACCTCTTCAAATATAAATGCGCATAATTCAACAACCATTTCAGAACTTAGGATTCAATGTTGCCAGGAATTAAAATCCACAAGTTGTGTAACGATTATTCAATTACATCGATTCATTCAAACCTGTTAATCGAACACCTCCAACACCTTGGTAGAATTTAACTTGGTTCATTCACGAAACTTTTGTTGGCCAGATAAGTAGAATTGATGGCCCTTTACAAACTGCCCGAAGGCTCCCAACCAGAAAACATCTCACACTCCCTCTCTCTGATCTTCAATGTCTTTGAGGATTCCTAATTTATAAAACTAAGCATGACTAGAATCACCAACTAAAAACTCTAAGATCTACAGCAATGCTACATATGTAAAAGAATCTTGAGCCCTTTCCCATATTTTTCCCCGTCTAAAATATAAAAAGCTTTCCTTATCCCATAATGATCCACATTCACTTCTTTATGCCTAAAAACACTCCCTATTTTATTAAAAATAACAAAATATTTAAAGTTATCACACCCCCCTTTTTATTCCATATTTACAAATGAAGAGGGTCTTGATACTCCTGCATCATACACCCAACCTTAAAATTAATCATGATCCCCTGATCATGTGTTCAGATCTATGTTTGCCTGGATCCCACACTTTGTTCTGCAAGTCCTCATCTGCCGTTTCTTGCTTCTTTTCTCTAGGTCTCCATATCTTATGCTGCCTTGCTCCAGTTGCTGCACTTTCACAATCTGTCTCTGTTTTCATTTTTCTGTTGCTTCTGCTGCTTCCCTTCCTTGCTGATGTCTTCATCTGAGACACTTTCAACATGATTCTTCTGATTTAATCAATTTCTTTGTCTAATAAATCCTCAGACTGCTGATTTCTTGCTTCTATGCTTGTTTCTGTTCTGACTACCACCCGATCATCCATACCCTCTTGTCTTTTGGAACAGAAAACTTCTTCTCTCCTCAACTGATTCAAATGCTCTGCAACAATACCTGCATTCACAAAACACGTTAGAATAAAAATCATAAGGCATCAGTGCCTTACTTACCTCTGCCAGCATTTTAGTATACTGATCCCAATCATTCTTGAGATTATCACTCAGTCTCTCCTCAGCATCATCTTCTCCAGGAATGCATCTATATTCTGGTTCATAAAAATGAACCTCTTTATTTTCATTCATCTCTGTATTTATATTCTGAATATTTATCTTCTGTACTTCTAGCCTCTTCTCTAGAACATTTAACTCCTACCATAAACATGTCATCTCCTTTGAAAATATTTCTATACAATATTCAATACTTTCACAAGCCCAGCTTTCTGTTGTTACCATCTCATCACCTGCATTCATACATAAACTTTCACCAAGTTCAACAGTTTCAACTGTTTCGTATTGTATCAGTTTCACAAGATTGCACTTCCTCCTTAGTACAGATGCAACCTGTAATCACATCACAATTGTCAGCTATACAAAAACAAGAGTTTACATTATCCAGCTGATCTAGATCTACCCAATAACTCAAGAAATCATCAATGATCTCCTCCTCTGTTCCATCAATGTAAACCTCCTCTTTCAACTCTGCTGCTTTGAGTTCTTCCTGTTTCAAGTGTTCATCCATCATCCGCTTAAGCTTCTTCAGCTCCTCTTGTAACTGCATGCTTATCTGTAAATCTCTTTTCTGCTGTAGCCTCTGCCACTTCACTCTCTTCCTCATCAGTAAACCATGTCTTTGGTCTTTCACATTTTCCTGTAATAACTCTATCAATAGCTCAAGATGAACTGCTATCTCAGCTTTCTCTTTCTCAACTCTTCCTGAGTCAACTGCTGTCTTATGCCATTCGCCTTGGCATATTTCTCCTTCTTTCTTCTGTGGCCTCTTTCTGAACCTTTGCTCTCTCCTTTATGACTTTCAGTAGTCATCTCCTTCGCCATGAGTTCCTCACCTATGAGTTGCATGAAGCCTCTGCCACAACAAACTCTCTTGCTGCCACTTACCTCACCAATCCTTCCCTCCGGATCGTCTTGTATCATTGTCCCGCTGGACTTTCGACACCTCTACGCTCCTGAGGCTCTCTATATCTGCAACTTTATTCAACACTCTGTTGAATCTTAGCTGCCCACATTTCACTAATCGCCTTGCTGGACTCCTTATCACTGCACTCTAGCTGTTGATCTCTTCCCGCTGAGATTTCTCAACTATGCCTTAAATCAATATATCCAAGCATAACCTAAACCAAGAATAAATATACCTTCAGAAATCAACATTTCAAGATCATGTTAATCTTCTTTCACTTCCTCAACTGCACTGCATCTCTGTGCTGCAACATTCATCAGTTCCAAAATCTAACATTCTTTCATCACATGCAATTAACTTAACTTAAAAAAAAAAACTTGAATCTTCAAACAGAGCTATTCCTGCTCTGATACCACTTGATGCAGGGGCTGGTCTGCAAAACCATGATCTTTTAAAATCTCTCTCTCTTAGAAACTTGATTAGTTCACAATGATCATAAGAACATTAAATCTCATATGAAATCTTTCATTTAAATTAAAGAGTCTTCGCCCATCCCATAGAATTCAACCCAATTTGATGAAATTCAACCTAAATGAGTCACATCCACAACATATATTCATATCCTCAATCCAAACTCCAAAATCCACGCAACAATATATATATGGAATGCCACGCATGTAATATATAACTGCTGATTATCAACTGACCTCGGAATTCGACAAAGAACATTGGAATTTCACGCATATAATACATGAATGTTCCCGGCTTCAATGGCTGGGAAAGGCAACCTGATGAATGAAGGATTTAGACAGCAATTAAATAGAGCTTCATTTAATATAATCGCACCTTGTGTTCCCTTTATATGCATCAGTCACGGCTCAATTGACCCATTACACAGTCACATGCATAAACAAGCTGTTCATCATTCAAATACAAGTAAAGGAAAATATTATCACCTCGTTATGTTTCTAAGCAATACTGGGATGGAATCACCATGACTTTCATAGAGAAATAAGCAGTAGGAGGGATGGAACCATCATCATTATATATCATACTACGCATTTAATTCATAACCACTTCAAATATAAATGCGCATAATTCAACAGCCATTTCAGAACTTAGGATTCAATGTTGCTAGGAATTAAAATCCACAAGTTGTGTAACGATTATTCAATTACATCGATTCATTCAAACCTGTTAATCGAACACCTCCAACACCTGGGCAGAATTTAACTTGGTTCATTCACGAAGCTTGTGTTGGCCAGATAAGTAGAATTGATGGCCCTTTACAAACTGCCCGAAGGCTCCCAACCAGAAAACCTCTCACACTCCCTCTCTCTGATCTTCAATGTCTTTGAGGATTCCTAATTTATAAAATTAAGCATGATCTAGAATCACTCGACTAAAAGCTCTAAGAGTCTACATGGAATGCATACATATGGTAAAAGCATCTTGAGGCTTTTTCCCATATTTTTCCCTGTTCTAAAATAGAAAAGCTTTCCTTATCCCATAACGATCCACATTCACTGCTTTATGCCTAAAAACACTCCCTATTTTATTAAAAATAACAAAATATTTAAAATTATCACACCCCCCTTTTTATTCCATATTTACAAATGAAGAAGGTCTTGATGCTCCTGCATCACTTCCAAACTTTAGAGTAATTTAAATTAGTAACAGTTCACCTTAGCATTCATGACAGTTGAATTGACAACCAGAGATGCAACCAATACATTGTCAGAAAATAATGCATAGTGATAAAGAGTTGGATCCTCCAGCTTGTCCATTTTAGGAAATTTCACTTTTCAAGGGCAAGCAAGTAATAATCCATGGTCAATTGCATGGATAGATAGTGCATGCCCTTGGGAAGAGTCTTTGCCGCCAGCTGACTTAAAATTGTATTTTGCTTTTTCAAGGTCCTTACTTGCTCATTTGTAGACTGAAGCATGGCTCACAACTTCTTTGTTACTATCCCACAGCCATAAAATTGTTCTCTAGCCTTGGATAGGATATAACCCATAGCCTTAATCTTCTCAGGTGCACTGAAACATTCATATCAATTATCGGCCATGAAAAAGAGAATGAAAAGCAGAATGATTGACACACATATTGCAACTTTTAAAGAAACAAAGGATATGAGCACCAAATGCAAATGGAAGCACTTACTACTCTTGATTTAGAAGCAGCCAATGCAAAAACTATTACCTTTGAGGTAGATCAGAATCTGCATTAGCTTGACCCAATGTACGTTGACATTCTTTAATACGAAGCATCAATTCATGGTATAAATCAAGATTATTGCTAGCCTGGGAAATGCTTGAATACACCCTAGCCATGATCAGTTGGTCTCGCATCAATCTAACAATGGAGTCAAAATTCTTGTTCTCATTCTCTCGCCTCCAAATGATGTATTTTCCCAGGATAGTAGAATCTACGTCCTTGGAATGTTTGATTATTGTATTTTCAAGCTCAACTCATTTTTCTTCATCCTGTTGAATCAGCTCTGTTGACCTTTTCTCCCTCCTCTTTTGTCTCAATTGTTGTAAGCATTAAACTACTATAAATTAAAGAATTCTATGCTAAAATCTAAGAAATTTAAAAATTTTTATTGGAGAAGTAACATTCAAAAAGGATTCTGGAAAATGATATAACAATTCCCTTTTCCATGAGAACAAAAAGTAGCGATCTAGTGCAGCAAAGAATTTTACCCTCTGTGAAACTTTTGTTGGACTTTCTTCAAGCTGCAAATGGTCTGCATTACAACAACCATTGTCCTGGGAGTTTGACTAGACATTACCTTACAGTAGGCTACCAACATCATAGATCAGTTAACCAGGGAAAATCAAAACTTACCATCAAGAGCATTCTCTTTGACGTCTCGATGTTCACTTCCTGTGTCATCCTCTTGAAACCTCGTAAGAAGTTCTTTGTCATTGGAAGATTTTTTCTGCACATCGTCATTAAGTTTAAACCCCTCGGGATTTTCCTTGCCTTCTTCATTGAAGATCACAACATCTTGTTGCGAATGTAACTTTTTTGAGCTGTCTCCAAAAGTCGTTTGCCTCTGCTTGATGTACACTATTAGAAATAGAGAAGCACCCCTGCCAATGTCAATTTTCACTTCCTGCTTAATACAACCCTACTCAACTACATAGATCATCATCACATAGGTTTCCTTACATGTTCAATAGAGAAAATAACCAAAATCTTCACCAATCGTACCTCAGAGTTAGTAATATCCCTTTGGTTTACTTCGGAGGGCTTTTCTCATACCCATGAGGAAGATAAGTCATTACATCCAACAATATTTAAGTTTAGAGTTCCCGAGTCCTCTGTGATAGTTGCTATGACATCAATCACTTACCCAATAAATAAAATTTATTTTCAATTCTCTGCTCAATAGGGGAGAAATGAAATTTAAGATATCCAAATGCAGCAGGTTTCTTATACTTGCCTCCTTTGGGATGAGAGACTCAATGCTCTCTATTAAACTCTGCTTTCTCCAGTCATCTACTTGTTCCTATGAACCCCACAGATAAACAAATAAGAGTGATTTTAAACATATGATAGAGCTCTAGTATCCTCAATAATTCCTCTCTATTTCAATCCACTCAGGTCGATTAAATTTCAGTTTAGGGACATTATATATTTTTTGGGATTAGACTAACGTAAGTGCAAGTGCATTGCCCAGATCCTGAAAAAGAACAAAATGACCATAGAAAAATAGAATTGGTTTTCAAGATGTGGAAAGAGAATACCATTCTAACAGATCCATCTCCTGAGAAGTTGTCCCCTGCTATTTTAAATGATTAAAAATGCATAAAAGGTCAGGTAGAAAGACTTGATGGAGAAGAATATCTATAAAAATACTGAAACGCTAAAAAGGGGGTTGCTTTACTATCATGCATTTGCTAAGATCAATATTTCATAACACATCAATAATAAAATGGTATGTATAATATCTATTGTTTGTTTTGGACAATGTGCTCTGAACACTATGGGAACAGTGTGAAAATGATATGTATAGCAGAAAGTAGCTGGTGAACAAGATTGTAGTTGTGAATTGGGTCTAGGTTGGGTGGATCAAAGTTGGTTTTAGCTTGACTGATGAGAAGTGGATTTAGCTTTATGAATGGAAAGTGGGTCTAGCTTGGATAATGAGTGGATGGGAAGAATGATTGTTAACCTTCCCACCCAGATTCAATTCCCACAATATTCAGTTCCCATGAGTAAGATGTTGAACTGAACCCTTAACAAATATATTTTTATAATACCGATCCTTCTTATGCATAATCCAACGCACACTTAGTACCATCCTACTCAAAATGAGGAGTGTCCAGCGAATTCACAGAGCAGTTGCCCAATGAATTTACCAGTCATATGCATTTCCCTTTGTTAAAAAATGGAAAGAGCATTGTTATTTCTTGATATTGGGATGAATGGTTTTACTATCTTTGGCAAGGGAAATTACCCTAGGGACAGTTGGTAAAACCTTTGCTCTTGTATGAGAGAGGTACAAATGTTGAATCTTTCTCCTGGTAGGTATTGTATTGTGTTAATACAGAGATGGAGTTCACAGCTTCATATAGATCAAATGAAAGGAAACCTACAAAGAAAACTCACAAAATGTTTGGAAAAATGCTAGTGGTGCTAAACTTTTGACAATAAGCGAGGAAATTAAATTTGATAACATCTACGCCTTCAGATCCTACGAAAAAGCTAAAAGGAAAATCAAATTCCAAAGTAGGTCCTTGGGGTTTTGGTTCAATGGTTAATCGAGGGTGGTGAAGGCAAATCAAATTTTGAAGTAGGTCCATGGTGTCTTGGTTCAATGGTTGACTA
>APFE030668217.1:42977-66017 GCA_000404065.3 Pinus taeda | reverse complement strand
GCATATGTCGTCACTGTGGAGTGCCCTAGTGTAACCATCCCATGAAACCACCAATCCTGGGCCTCACCATCCAAATGCAATGTTGCCACCTTGATGGCCTCTGTCTCCGACATCTGGTTGAGCTAGAAATAAATGTCCAGCTTCTCCACCCAAGACTTTGCCGAACTGTTTGATGAGCCATCAAACGTAGGCAAGTGGAATCTACTTGTTGCACAGTGGGTGTCACCATCATGGTAACGCCGGTACCCTCTGTGATGGTCATCGGGTCTACTATCCCGTTGGAGCTGAACAAAATCTCTGAATGAGAGGGCTTCCCTGAACTCCTGCCCATAGGCCTGGTACTCTGCAAAATAATCACCCATATGTCCGGGCTCTGCCTCCTGCTGGGCTACGGCCCTCGTGTCTGCTCCTAAGAAAGTGGGCATGGTAGAGCATGTAGGGGCATGTGAAGCCACCTGCTGCGCAGTATCAAGCTACTCTGGCAAGTGATGGGATGCACCTGATCCCTCACCAATCTGAAAAACTCGTGGGTTCTCACGCTGTCTAGCCTCTACTGCCGTGAATCTCTACCCCATCACCTCAATCTGCCTCGACAGATCCTGCACTGATTTGAGGAGCATATCCGCAAATCTCTTCCCGTCCTCGTCGGCCATCTGTTCTGCATCCACCACAGGCTCCTCCTGTTCTGCGTCCACCACAGGAACACAGTCTCCCTCCCCGTAGGTATTCTCCAACCTAAGTCCAATGTCTCTGTACCTCCTACCTCTGTAACAAATGTAGGGTTTTTCCCCTAGTGTCATAGATTGCTAGCTCCACAGGTTGAGCCAGATCTATGCTCTGATACCACTATAATATTCCTAACCCAGAATTTTCCTCAAACCCCAGCAAAAACTCACACCACATATGTGCAAAAGATATAATAACCAGAAGTGATAAAATAACAGTGAAACAGCATATAATAATGTAAACTGGAAATATAGGCAATTACACGAGAAATGCAGCGAGAAATGCTAAGCCATTTTATTATACTGAGCAGTAAAATGAGTACAAGAGGTGATTAGACAAATGGCACCTCGACTTGCACAAGGCAAGTAAAGAAATACTCTTAGAATGACAAGAATGGCCTCTCTGCGTGGATGTTGTTGTTGTGTTGCTACTGCTGCTAGGAAACAAATGATGATTTGGGGCTGCTCCCCTCCTCAAAAAAAGGTGAAACTCTGGATTCGGGCTCTACTCAAAAAACCCAGAAAAACCCAAAAAGCTTTCCTAGAATGGCCGACCCTCGAAAAACACCCTCTTAGGGTTTTGCGCAATTCCTCAATGCCCTGCGCTGCCACTGAAGAAAACCCCTCACTCTGCCTGACACACTGCCTAAAATCCTGCCAAAAATCCTCCAATGAGACAAGAGCTGGACCCCTGCTCAATCTCCCAACATAAATCCACCTGCAAAACCCCAATCCAACACTACAACCAAAAAGAACTGCGTCCCTCTCCCAGTGCTACGCAGTCCTCCAAAACAATGCTAAAACTACTGTTGTAATGTTGATGAAACTACTACTGTAACACCAAAGGAAATGCCTTGCCCGAGCAAGCACTCAAAGTCCCCTGGGGCTAAGGGTGAGATCTCCGAACGAAGACACTCGATGCACTAAATAGTGTTGCAGACTAGCTAAACAGCCAGCATGCTCAAAAGTCGAAATGACTAGCTCCAAATACACATAACTGAATGATCCAAAATGAAGGGCCTCCTATCTATTTTATAGCCTCTGCCTCTCACAATCCTTAGGCTCACCTCCTCCTGTGTGATTCCCCTCTTGCCACGTGTTCTTTTCCTCCTGCGCAGTTCCTCAATGTGTCTGTGTGGGCTCCATTTCTGCATCCCCCTTTGGCCCCCTTGGCTCCCCTTTAAGTCACAATGTTGTGCTACCTAGGCAGTGACTTTTTATTCTAAAGTGAGTTATGTTCCCCCTTCCTCACTTTTTATTTACAAATAACTATAAAAGGCAAAAATTGAACAAAATTGAATATTCCAATTAGCCATAGCTAATTGGGAATATTACAAGAACTCACTTTGCAAACATGTGCATTACTTTTACATTGTGTGGATTGGTTTTTACTATCTTGTATTTTCCTAGCTTATTGTGCTAACTAGGCTTAAATATAAAACAATTTTCATTGACTAATATTACACAAAGATTGAAGGAATGATCAATCAAGGGCTTACATAACCACACAGAGGAGTAGACTAGGGCACTAGCCTACTTTATTTCTTTGTTATAGCTGGACACTTAAACAAATGTTGGACCATTTCAGAAGCGAGTTTCAATTTGGAGAAGAGTTAGTATTTCACCATGTAGTCAATCTGAAAATCAGAGCATGGTAAGGCCACTCCTAGTTGGATCTGAAATGTGGAAGGTGTTTTAATGGTCTTTTATGTAGCTCAGACAAGTGTTCTAGTCTCAAATAGTGTCTATGGGGCGAAGGAACACAGTGGATTAATTTTCTCCAATACCCAGAAAACGTTTCTAAGGAAAATTATCTTAATTAGAATTAATTAGCCAATTTATTAATTTTCCTAAGTCTAACTTAGGGAAATGGCTTATTAATCGGGATTAATTGAGGCAAATCGATTTCCCTATAGTAATTTCTAGAAAATCCATGTGATGGGTCAAGGTGATCTTAGCCATCGCTTGAGATTAGATCGTGGCTGTTGATTGCTCAACAAGAGACTATAAGAGGAAATCCTTTGTCTAGTGTTTACCTTGTACGATGCCCCTTTATAAGGCTTGCTAGATTTTGCAGCAACAAGCCCTCACCCTATGTGTGCCCATCTTAGCAAGTTGAATGAACATTTGCAACCCTGCTAATTGAATCAATAACAAGACATATATAAACTTATCTTATCCTATCTAATCTAAGAGTAAATCAATAGTACTTAATACGACATTCGAATTGAACCTAGCTGCTCATCATGGTGTATTATATAGTAGATGTATTTTTTAATGTAATATATCCAAATTTTCAATAGATGTGTAAAAATTTCCTGTCACCTCTATAATGAGAGACTCAATAGAAACAAGTGATAAATCCAAAATATTGCATTTAATAGGATGCATGTCATTCATGATGAGAACATTTATGTCTGCATAAGGACCTCAACTCATGTGCATTCATTCAGAGTTAAGAATATGATCCTCCATTCTCAAAGTAAGCTTTGGTGTCATGTCAACTCCTTTAAGAGTTATGTTCAATTCTTCTCTCATTATCATCCAAATTTAGTAAACATCAATAGCATCCAGCTTAGCTTCTAATATGCTCTACATAACAAAATGTCTTTGTTTTGCCGGTAGGTCAATAAATTTTAGGTTTTCTATTTGAAAAGATTGTTTTTCCTCTTAATGTTTCAATTTCGTACAAGCCCTACGAGCCCTTGTCTACAAGGATATTTTATCATCCCCATAGACAACAAGGGACATTTTCCTTGTGTAGCCCCTGTTATCATTCTATTTAGCTAGTTGTTGAAGATCCTACACAACCCGATATGGCCAACACACATACGACAAAGATCAACTGTCACCTTGGCCTAAGTCTTTGTTGCCTCAAAATCTAGCAAATCTTCTGAGGGGAGCTCATAAGACAAGAACTAGACCAAAGGACAACAATGAGGTGGAGACATACTATCACCACAGCACACCACCTCCTACACTTTAGTGGATTTTTACCACAAGGGAGGCTTCCCGATTTAGGTCATCTAGAGGATATTCTTAATATAGGGCTCAACGATGACAATTTAATAGGCTTAAACGAGGTACTCGCACTAAGAACGAGGCTCAATTCTATGTAATAAGGAGAAGTGACCCTCAAAGGAACCTATAAAGGAGGTTGAATAGGCTCATCCGAGATTCTCAGACTAAGGACAAGGTTCAATCTTACTACACAAGGAATTGTGTACCTTAGGACCAAACCTACAAAAGGGTCAGGAGAGCACTCCAACTAAGTGTGAAAATTCGGCTAACCCCGAATCCTATTGCAACAACTAATGTTATTTCTTCCATTTGTTAATTTAATTAAACAAATTATTTATTGTGTACTACGGGAAATATCGAAACAAATACACTGCAACCTTCACAAAACAAATACCGCAAAAGAAATAAAAACGTTACAAGCAATAGCTGCACACACACACAAATACACAGTTATTTTTGGACTAAGTCCCTGGAAAAACCCAACTCGAGAAAACTGGTGCAGCAGTTGAGGGTTTTAATATTATGGAGTAGTAAATCTGAGTACAAAACTATGGATGCTCAAATCTAGCAATCCATAGAGAGAAATGACTGACAATAAGTCTAGTGAGAAAAAATCTCACTCCCTCTAGCGTTCCAACATTGACCTTGGCTCAAGATGAGCTGCTCTCTTATGCCTATGCATAGTCCCTATATTAGCCTATGCAGTACTACGTCCCACAACTCGGACCTACCTAATCAGCTCCTCTCTAGAAGGTGGATCCTCTTGGCCTATGGACTCTCTCTACAACTTCTGGCACTGAATCATTGCTCCTTCCCAGCAAAATATGAAATCCCCTCTGAAGCACTACGTTGTCCCTCTATGGCACTCGCTGCCTCTCTACGATGCACTCACCGGAGCTGGAAAATCTTCCTCCGGCCTTACTATCCCTACCCCTCTCTCACTACTTCGAGCTCACTAGCTCTCTCTCCGGCAAGTCAGTGTTGCTACTCTAGAGTTTTATTTGCCAATGAAATCGAATTGTTGGTGTCTCAAGCATGTTCTCCAACCCCCATCGAATTTCATCTTATAATCTCTCGTTCAGACATCAACGGCCAAGATTAAAACATAATTAATGGCTAAGATTTACTAGAACTCGGTCCATGTCTTCTTTTAGAAGATTCTCACCATGAATTAATTAATAACCTTTAATTAATTAGATTTCATAAGTTTAGACTTAGGAAATATTAAAAATGATTAATTATTTTAATTAAGTCGTCTCTAGGTGGAATTTCCAGAAATGATTTATGGGTTTTGGAGAATACATGTATTCTAGCCTCTCCACCAAATTTCGTGGCTAGAACACATCCAATGCTACAAAAAATAACACTAAAAAGGTGCAATCCAGTGAAAAAAGCAATAATGTGCTCTCCAAAGGACCTATCAAAAGTAATTATGGCTTAGGGTTTAAGGGATAAGCAATGATAATGGCTTACAAAGCCACATATGACCAAAAAAAGGCTTATGAAAATTCGTATGATCAACAAAAGGAGCCAAAAGCCTTCAAGTGACCTTAAGTTGAAGCCTTCACGCATAATTAGGGTTTTTCTAACCCTAGAATTGCATATAGCTAATGACGTCGGCCCTAGGGAAGTTATTTCAACCATGCAAATTGCTAGATTTTGATGTTTTAAAGCTCAACAAGGTGAAATGACTTCAAATCATTTCAACGTCCAAGCCCTAGTTGAATTTTGCTTCAAACCCTCACCCTAGCCGCCAGCCTCAAAGGGCTGAAATTTTCAGGCCAAAAAATCTCAAAGCCGAAAATTTAGGGGCCAAAATTTTAGGAAGAGAAGAAAAGGAAGAGATTTTTGAAGTTTTTAATTTTGTTTTGATCATCTATGTGGAAGGCCAATGCTTAATACTTGGTGATGGAGCCTAAAAGGAGACTTACTTATGGAAGATTCAAACCCTAGTATGGAGTAAGGGCAAGAAAAACCCTAGTTTTCAAAACACTAGCTATCATTTTATGCGGATATAAAGTCATTGAAGAGAGTTTAACATGAAGATTTCTTCAAGGGATTGTCACACATTCTTGAGGGTAATGCAGACAATACTTTGCCAAGATTTAGTAGAAAAATATTCAACAAACTAGCACATAAACCCTAACAATAACCATTCCATGAAATAGCCATAAAAGATATTCAACAATATAGAATACTTACAAGAAATGCATGAACCAATCCTTTATTACCCCAAAATGATGTCTCCACAACAAGAGAATGTATCCAAAAGAAAAATCTCCAAAAAAGATCACATCTCCACAAGTATACAAGACTATTTCAGGTAGGCCGAAATCCTTCAAAGAGGTTGAATTCATCCACAAGTGATGATGAGAATACAAATAAGTTGACCTTTATTTATACAAGGTCTACTCTACCAATTATGACTAATGAAGCCCCTAAATCAAGTTTAACATAAAAAACCTTATGTTACAAGCCAACCCACTAGCTAAGTGACAAAATAAGCAACAAATGCCAACACATGTGAGCCGTAGCCTCAAATAATGTTGATGTCATGCCCTTTTAGGGCTCGAATGCCATGCCAAGGTGTGATGAGGTGTAAAAAATATCAAAGTTCCTAGATCATCCAAAATTTGAGGAAATACCCTTAAATCAACCTCATATTCTCCTTTGGTGTCCCAAGTCCAGCTGGGGTGTCATCATGTGGTCTCCATGGGGCTCCAACTGTCATCCTTTGGCTCAATGTAAAGTTATAAAGGTAACGCTAAGCTGAGGAGAAGACACAATAGTAACACAAGATTGAGAGAGGCTTCTTAGTGAGCGTGTGTTGGTTCCCAAAGAGCGCAAAGGTTGGTGATCAGTTTTGTGTTTTCTTAGCAAGGTCATTAGCCCTGGTATGGGAGCCCAAGTAAGTTTTGTGATTAATTTATTAACGAAGAACAATTGATTAGGCAGAAATCTATTTATGTGTCTGTTATTTGGATAGAGTAATTTTTGCTTCTGCTTTTTTTTGTGTTAGGAATTTGGTCGTGTATTCGTTCCATTAATAATTGTTGATAACTGAATACCAGGTGATGGGTTCAGAATCTCTAACAACCATTAAATTAAATTTGAGCTAAAACAAGGCAAAAAATAAGATAGTTGAGAAAATAGACCTTGTGGAGTGTTTGTTCGGTAAAATCTTAAATAAAATAATTTACTACAGCATAGTTTTCGTGCAGATCTGCACACATAAAGAAGATAATATTAATAATCTAATTTTAAGGCTACAGCCAAGCCAAACACCAAATTGGTGTATGAGACCCCCTTGTTTGTGGGACAAGGAACCCGCAGCCCGCCTCCGCACAATGCTTTGATTGCTAAGGTCTACGAAGATGCACATACTCTACCCCCTCTAAATTTGAACTCACGATTTGTTAGGAGGAAACACATGCACTTGACCATTAATCCCACTCAAGATGTCCAGATAAACCTGTATAAATTATGGCAGAAAAAACTCAAAAAATGTATATATTACTCCATTGGTTAAAATATGAAATCAAACTATTATACTCCAATATTTTACTAGCTAGAAAAATAGGAAATTTAAGGCAAGCTAGTAAACAAAAATAAGAAAGGAATGTGTTTTAAATTTTTTGAATAAAATGGTTGGGATGTAAAGCTTAGCTTGGCATTTAAGCTTATTGATTTGCATATTTGCAATCATAACCCTTTCTTTGTCAATTTTCCCTTTGCAAATAGATGTGAGTGAGCAGTTGGGGCATTGGATAATGTTAAATTTGGCAACTAGGGCCAAACTCCATGTGGGTCATCTTATTTATGGCCACAGATATTTTTCTTGGATCCCTCTCATCGAGAAGTGTAGGATTGATCTAAAGATCATCAGATTCCGATAAGTATTCATGGAGATATGAATTGATTTGTGTTATTGGACAAATCGTCAAGGTCGTCCAGCAACCAAATAAACCCCACAAGTGCTCAACGTTTTAGTATAAAAGGAGATGATTTGAGAGTCATTTCTTACACACTCACTTCACTCATGATCTCTCTCCACTTGTTTTGGGTTTGGTGGCTAGCGAGATCTAGAGGGAGAAGCCCTAGACGTTGAACCTAAGATGCCCTAACCGCAGTCTTATGAGGAGATCATCTTGCAAGTAAGAGGAGATCTATACGCTGCCATAGAGGAGACTAATTCGCTGCCCTAATAAGATCTAGATGCAGTCATGGAGTATCATGGAAGAGTCTTATACGCAGCCCTAATCTCAACCATGCAAGAAAACAATCTAGCCGCAGTCTTGAAGGAGATCTGGCAGCGGAGCCCTAACCACATTCAATTCTAATCCGCAGCTAGAAGAGCCCTAATCTGCAGCAGAAGGAAGGCCCTAATCCGCAGTGAAGAAGAGGACAAGACGTGAGGAATGATAGGACTGTTTTGGGTTAGTTTCATCCTCTACACAGGTCCGAGTTGAGGGGAAAGGAAGCCACAGCTCATAGAAGGATTCTAGGGTCACTTAAGGTCTGACTTAAGGAGCCCTAGGGTACTGAAGTCTTAACACAGTCGCAGGTCATTTTGGGCAGCTGTAAAAGGAGGCCGAGATTCTATTTTAGGGAGTTGTTCAGCTCAGCAAGAATAAAAGGAAAGGCCGCAGCAATTTCAAGGAAGATTGGGCATGTTTGAGTGGGCTAAAGATGATTGTCATCTTGCCCTAACCAGACCTTAAATTGCAACAAAGATATATCAATCAAGAGGAAGATGCATGTTGTATCTATGTTGAGTTTGTGCTCGGTGGAAGATTATCCGTGCGTGGACAGAAGTTTATGCAGCCTGTATGAGAAAGTGAAAACAAGCTACAGTCTTGGGTGTAGGATCTAGGTGACTAATGCAATCATAGATGGAGCATAGATCTGCATTATAGAGGACAGTTTAGGATGTCCTTCTTGGAGGTTTGATATCCCGAATGAGGTACAGTACGGTACCTCTGCTAAATCATATCTACAAGTTACAGCCAGCTGCTTTGCTAGGCTGCAAGCCATAGCAAGCAGCTAAGGTTGTTCCATGACTGTGTTACAGTATGCAGCATGTAGGTGATAGCATGTTGGGTGCAGCATAGTAACGAAGTGCTGCATAGCGATGATGGGATGCAACATGATGGAGGATGCAGCATGATAGGATGCAGCATAATAAGATGTAGCATGATGAAGGATGCAGCATGATAGGATGCAACATGATGAGATGCAGCATGATGAGATGCAGCTTGATGTTGGATGCAGCATGGTGATGGATGTAGCAAGGTGATGGAATCACCTTGGAAGAATGTTTGCCTTCATCTGAATTCAGAACTGCAATCCATGTCCTCAGATCTGCGAACCCATCTTCATGGTGAAGATCTCTACTCTTATTTTGTCAAGTCAAGTGTTGACTTCTTATGTATATGTACTATCTCTCTCTGCTGAACTATTGAAGAATATAAGAAGAATTGATCAAGGGTTTCCCCACATTGGAGTTTGTCCCTTGTTGGCGCCACATCTTGTGTCCACTTGTCTTGGCTTGTCTTCTGCGATTTATGTTTATGTTCTATCTGCAGTTTACTTTAATGGCAATGTGATTGCTAATCTGGAAAAGGTATTGAGCTAACTGTGAAAATTGAAATAAATTGCTCTAAGCATAGAACATACCTAATCTTAACAGATAACCTACAAGAAAATTCACCCTCACTTGGAGGATCTACTCCTTCAAGATGCCCCAACTATGATAGCAACAATAGTGCCAATAGCCCACAGTTCCAAACAGAGATTTCCCTTGGAGGGCTCATCCAACACTTGGAAAAATGTGTTTTTGGCAACTTGCAAAGGCCAAGGTGAAGGCTTGGGCCTTGATTTGTCCTTCCACATGACTATTTGTCCCACAATGAATCACTATGATAGTCGTGTGATATCTGAAGTATACCTGCAAGTTAGACTTAAAGCACAACATTATAGGTAACAATGAAGAAGAAAAAGCATAGAATAGCATCTCAATACACAAGAAAGTAACCCCGAGGGTTGGCTCCGTTGGACGAGTACTCGTCGTTAAAGCACCTCTGGTATTGAGAGGTCGCATGTTCAATTCTTTCAATACTCTTGGAGTAAGGCTCCATGCTTGAGCCAGCAAGAAGTGATCCCTTCTAGTGGATCTACCTGGTACAAATATTCCATAGATGTAGTGTCACCGATCTCCAGGGACCGTGAACCACATTAAAATTATAAATAGATAAATAAAAAATAAAAAACACAAGATAGTAATTTTTGCAAATGGTTTCTTTGTATTATGGCATCAAACGATCTCACATTCAACAACCTCAAAAGGGAGTAGGAGCCAACAATGTATAGGTTTCATTGCCAACAAATAGTTTTCTCCTTCCACTAAAATAATAATATTTGACTTGTCATCCACAATGAATTTGGAGACTAAGTCGACATTGTTACCCACCACCTGTGGGTAGTATGCATAGGCGAAAAAAAAAATCTCCTAGATGGTCCTCAACCAGTAGCCAACAGCCCTTTGCAACCCCCAGATAACTCCATGTGCCATTTTCTCCGCAACTTGAGCCAGCCATGTAGTCCCTTGCCCATCTATTATGAATGTATGTTTGAAGGTGGGCCTCCTCACCCCAAAGGTATGGCTTTTCATTGGTTTGGTTGAGTAATTTTGTTTACTTTTCATGGGCACTTTTGGGCATGGATTGGTGGGGGGATTTGGCAGAAAGCGTAGTTTAGGTCTATATTCGTGTCTCCACTGGCCGATTTTGTGGTTACCCTTGTATCCTAGTCCCGTGGGATCTCCCTTACTAGCCATTAGCTTTAGGACCGACACTACAAGGGAAATTCCGATTTTGGTTGTGTGGTCCCGCTTCCTGACTCCAATATACATCACCCCCCTTCCACTTATTTTAACCCCATTCAACATTTTTCCCATCTGGGTCCACATGTGTCCATTGAGCCCACATAGGGTTAGCCTCCTCTTCCCCTTGTCCACACTTTGGGTCGGGCCTGGAATGATGCTCCAGAGGTTGATGCAGCTAAAAAGAAAAGAAAAAGCATAATTTGGCCACTCTCAACAAGAAATGTACCACAAAATGCAAAAGATGGTTGAGACATACAAATTTAGCACGTGGGCAAAAGCCAAACATGAGCTCTACCCCTTATCCATGGCCATCAAACTGATTCCTATGGGCCCTAGATGAGCCCCCCTCCATCATTAAGGAACCCATGATTGTCCCAATCCCTAGTGTGTGATGAACAACCCCATCTTAAGGGCATATCCACTGCTATACACTACACATCATGCTCTCATCCCCTAGAGCCCCAAGCAATTATGAAGAAAAATCAATCAAAGGCAAAAGGCACTACACATCATGCTCTCATCCCCTAGAGCCCCAAGCAATTATGAAGAAAAATCAATCAAAGGCAAAAGGCATATGAAGAAGGGTGGAAAAACAAAGGTCGAGGTAACTCATGTACCATGATTTTCTCCCTCCTACACTCATATAACCAGGTGTGGGCTTCCCTTATTATAGCAACCCTTGTACAATGACATGTGGTCTAGATGATTCCCCTGATCCCCACTGCACTCCATTACTATATCGCTTACCACCTAGCATTTGAGGGATGAACCATGGACATGTCACACCCCTTTAAAGGTTGGAACCACCTAATAGGGTCCTTGAGTAAACCCTTGTTGAGCTTGAAGACACCAGTACACGCCAAAGCCAACTATGGAACAACATGCCACCATGAAGTGCCCCATTGATTCCATGACTTCTAAGCTCTTTTACTTGATTATCCTAATGATTTGTTGTATTGGAGGGCAAAGGGGACGCATTGGATCTTATGCAGGATTGCAGGTGGGTCTCCATTTGGTGCTTGGTCTCCTTATATGGGGTCCTAACCCTCCAGAGGGCCACCTCGACACTTTTAGGGCGAGCGTTGAGAGCCATGGGCCTCCACCATAACAGATATTACTTCATGGATCCCCAAAAATGCTCCTTGATTGCTCGTGTTCCACCCTTTGGAAGAGGATGATGCACCTAGTTCACCAAGCCCAATTGGCTCCACACTTGCACAATACACTTGGCAAATGTTCCAAGGTCCAGAGGATTTCTCTCGCTGCAGAGGGAGGGCTTATATCATCATCCTAGCCCTTACAAGTGGTCTACAAGCATTTTCGATCCACTTGGAAAGCCATGAGGATGTCCTTGGGCCGCCACACCAACTTGGGAGCACCGCAGGTTCTTGCGTGGAAAACAAGGGGCTAACCTTGTTAAACACACATATGGCAGAGACAAAATAGGAAAGATGAACATGAGATTGTATTTATTAGTGACAATGATATACATTTATAGTACATTCATGTGACCATTGGGTTCCACATCCCAAGGTCTCTTGGACTCTAATGGTTGTTCACATTCCACACCAACCCATAGAAGATTAGGTGTCCAACATTCCTCCCCTTAATCTGAAGGGTTATGTATGAGTCCAAGAAGAGAGTTGTAATACAAAATGTGCAAAAAAGCATGGCAGCACTAGGCTGAATGTGCTCTCTAAAATGTTGGTATAAAGGGCAGTGGTTTAAGGATGACCACCAACACTGAAACGCTTAGTGTAGTTCCCAGAACTCTTCCAAGTCTGGCATGAAGCTCAGGTCTTCTGCTATAGGAAGTGCTCCTGATGTTTTGAAGAGGGAAACCTTCAACCATGAAAGGGAGGTCTCAGCCCGCATAAAAGGGAGAACCTCAACCTGAAAAGGGAGGTCTCAACCTGTGATGGTTTAAGGATGACCAACAACTCTGGAATGCTTAAAGCAAATCTTGGAACTCTTCCAAAACTGGCAAGAAGCTAAAGTCTCTGCTAGAGGAAGTGTCCCCAATTATTTGAAGAGGTAGCACCGACTGAAGGCATGCTCAAGGGCATCTTTGTCTCTGGCTACAACTCTGAATCTGGTATGGCAGGTTGTGGCTCAGGCTCACTTGATGTGGCTTTGAAGCTTGTAGATGACCATCATTTCCCCCCTATTAGATACAAGGTGAGATGATGGAGAAAAGTCAGCTGCAAGACTGTTCAATACTCTAGAACAAGTTCGGACATATGACTGAAATATCTTCTTGGTTGTTGATGCCCATTGCCAAGAAGCGATCCGTCCAAGATGAATCTTTGTTCTTGCATAGGTTTGTTTTTGAAGCATCTGTTTGAAGAATGGTTGGCTTTATGACAATGCTTACATGGATGAAGATCAAAACAGTGATCTTTTAGATGGCCAACTCGGTCACAGTGTTGGCATTTCACATTCTGTTGTTGTTGCTGTGGAAAAGGAGCAAAATCTAGAACAGTTGAAGTTGAACTGACATGAAGGAATCCAGCACTCTGAAAATGAATGGGCTTTGAGTAATCTGGATTATGAAAGGACACGTCCTTGTCATATCCAAGACCAGTTTTGTGCTTGTTGTGGACAATCTCTTCCCAAGGTCTGATGATGGGTTTGGGAAGTGCAAACTGAACTTCTGCATCTGCATGTAACTCTACTGCTTTATTAGGCACTGGATCTGAATGAACTTCAACAATATTGACTTGTTGATGATGGGTGGTTGTCTCAATGTTCTGAACAAAAACAGGTTCAGAATGATATCTATTTTGATGTAGCTCTTCTTGCTATAGCTAAGATTCAAGCTGCAAAAAATCAATTTTGTCTTGTACATTTTGCAAGCAACTTTGAATGTTAAAAAGACTTTCCTTACTAACTTTTACCATCCCATCAACAGTGGAATAGATTAGACTATTCAATAACTGTAATGCATCATCAATTTGCTCCATTTCATGACAATGTTGCATGGATATCTCACACAATGCCAAATAGCCACAACTTTAAAGAATATAAACAACCCCAATGCTGGACATAATTATGCAATCACTTGTGCAACTAAATAAGCATCACATGAAGAGCACCACACTGAAAGATTGTTGTAGATGATAGCCAAGTAATACCCATTAAGCATGTTGCCATTGATGAGGTGGCTACATAGAACCTCTTTATAGCTAAGGCGGATCCAGTTTCTTTTCTTTTTTGTAGGATCGTTACACCTCTTAAAGGGAGACTATCAAGGTTAGGTATATAGCATGGATCACAAAACCTACAGATGGGCCGACAGATAGTTTACCTTCTAGGTTCTCGCCTCAATTTCAATACCAGAAATTTCACACGCTCTAACAACCTTGGTTTGCTAGTGGCCACTATTTATTTCAATGCTCAGAAGGAGCCAGCAACTTATCTATCAAAATAAAATTGTTATCCTCGTCAGAGACCTCGATGTCGATCCGAGCGAGTTCAAGTCCGTGGCAGGAGCATCATTCTACAATCCATAAGGGTCGTAGAACCGACTTTGCAATGAAAATATCTGTTGTTCAGATTTACAAGGTGGTCGTGGTGCTGGCTTGGCTTTAGTCCTGATTTTTCTTAATCGGTAAGCATATCTAACGTGGCCCTTAGCTAGATATATAAAATTTGCAAAGACGGGGTCTTCTTGTTGTGTGGCTGCAAGGCCACAGGGTTCAAGGTTGGATAAGGATGGATGGTTGGCTACACTACTAGAGATTCTTTCATCTCACCATGAGTATAAATCGGAGGTCGAAGATGTCACAGGCTCGGGAAATTGCATGCAATTTCAAAGGACCCTTTCATCAAGCAGCAAAGAAAGCCGAGTTGCAAGCTTTCGTCATACAAACCATCAAAGCAATTTTTCTGGAAATGGTTCGGTTGATTCAAGCCCTCCCTTTCCACCTAATCATGATGGAAACTCTATTAATACTCCCTCAGATTCAAGTTTGAGCCCGTATATAACAGAAGCATCCTCCAAAGAGGAAAACCCCTCAGCTGCCCCTTACTTCAATCCAAAGATACCGAAATCCTTTACACTCCCAATAAATACAGACTATTTCTAAAGACAATATAAAAGTCGGCCTGATCTACCACAATGCTCAAAAAACCAGCTAGCTTCATCACGACGCCCATCAATCCGTAGTCATTCTTTTTTCTCCAGGCGCTTGCACCATACTTCCAACAAACACCTTACCAGGCAAATCTCAGACAGTCGGATTCATGCGTTAAATTCACTTAGCAACAACTCCAATTCCATGTGAACACTCAGAGATGCAATTGTCGAGATCAATATATTAAACTTCAATATTTATCCTTTTCGGCGTCTGGGCCTTTATTCTTCTGCCCTAAAGAAAAAGGGAAATAACAGTTGACACCTGCAAAGTTGGCTCAACTCCCATACTAGTCCTCACTGTCTCATTCAACTCCTTATTGTGTTGCGGTATCTCACCTCTCTGTCGACTCCCCAGGACCCTCGGCTTCAACTCTTACTCTGTTTGTTGGCATTTCAGAGAGATACACCTTCAAACCTTGATACAATACAAAACTTTAACATATACGCATACAATGTGGGAGGATGGAGCCACTTGAGAGGTGCCCAGGGATGCCAACTCCGAGGCTCAAAGAGCTGTGCAGTGGGGAGAGCGAGGGGCTCAAGGTATGAATTATGTGTAGGAGCCGAGGTGGATTGTGGTAATAACATAATGCACAATGAATTCAACCAACGCTCAATAGCAGAATTTTGACAGGGCAGGAGAAACTGATAGATAGAGAGACAACCTTGAATACAAATATGAATATAATGCATATACATTCAGCATATGAACTACCGCACATAACATAAAGAGATTCAATGCATATACATTCACAAAATGAAACGGTCTGCTAGAGAGCCCAAGTGTAGCAGAGCAGCATTAGTATATTTCTATAAATAGGGAAATGGCAGACAAATTCTAGAAAGAATGCAATGCTGACAATCTCTAAAAATACCTAGGCCTAACGGAAGCTCTGATACCATGTTAAACACACACATGGAAGAGACAAATAGGAAAGATGAACATGAGATTGTATTTATTATTGACAATGATATACATTTATAGTACATTCGTGTGACCGTTGGGTTCCACATCCCAAGGTGTCTTGGACTCTCATGGTTGTTCACATTCTACACCAAGCCATAGAGGATTAGGTGTCCAACAAACCCCTTGCCCACTATGTTTGGAGTCCAATTCTACATCACGGTACCCCTTGGACTTCATCAGACCTCCTCCAAGGCCCAACGAATCACTTTATTGATCATTCGACCCTCTTGAGAGGCTTGTTCTTATGTTATTCAGCTATTTGGTGGGCTTGTCACCAAAAGTATTGTTATTATGCACATTATTATATTTTAGGGGCATTATTAATCCAAATTAGGCCATTCGAACCCTTAGAGGATTGTATAAATAGAAAAGAGGCATTCTCTCTCATTCATCATCACTTGGATTAGGTTATTTTCTCTTGTGATATTTTCGCTATCCCTTTTGGAGGATGAGTTTCGATGTTATGGAAGAATTTTGTTGTTTGGATCTCTCTTGTTGATTTCTAGTAGCATCAGATGTGCTCTAAGCCTCAAAAGTTGCAGGGAGGCTAGGACACACGTATTCTAGAATACCCAGAAATTGTTTTGGGAAATTCCACCTCGAGATTGTTTTATTAAAAAAATTAACTATTTTTAATGGATTCCTAAGTCTAAACTTAGGAAACTAAAATAATTAGAGGGTATTAATTAAACTAGGGGTGAAACTTCTAAAAGAAGACAAGGATCAAGTCAAAATGATCTAAGCCATTGATTAGAATCTAATCTGGGTCGTTGATTGACCAACGAGAGGATTATAAGAAGAGGCTTGATGGGCATTGGGAAAACACATCGAGTGAGAGATCAGAGATCGATTTTCTCAAGAGAGCAGCGCAGTAGTTGCCAGAGAGGTCATCAGGGAGATTTCTTGTAGTAAGCGGCGGGGATAGTTTTATGGTTGGAGAGTTTCCTGATCCAGGGTTACATTGCAGAGGAGGCAGAGAAAGATCCAGAAGAGGCAGCGCAGAGCCATGCTGAGGCAACCCAAAGCCTGAGAGGAGATTCGTAGTTTTGTTGAGGAGCAGATCAAATCTAGTGTCAAGAGTCGAGGTGTGAGACTGGACGGCCAAAGGATTGAGAATCCAAACAAAGGATTGAGCATCCAACCAGAAGGAGTGGCGTAGTCACCATCAGTTGTTACGTAGAGCAACGCAGTGATTGCGCAGAAGCAGCGTGGCATTAACCATTCAGTGGCTGGATCAGTGTCGGATCTCTAGTGATAGTGTGAGGTATTTCTCACAAATTCTCTGTATGGGTCCTAGGATAGCCAGTTAAGGCATCCAAAGATTGTATTCAGAAACTACTGCATAATAATACGAACCCTCAATTGCTGCACCGATTTTCCCACATTGGGTTTTTCCGGGGACATTGGTCCAAAAACAACAGTGTTACTTGTGTGTGTTATTTCTTTCTTGCTCATATTCTTGTTTCTTCATATTCTTTAAGTTGTGAAGACCGAAATTGTATTTACTTCAATATTTACAGTAGAACACAGTAAATAACTTGCATGGATTAACAAGTAGGAGAAGTAATATCAGTTTGTTGCAGTAGTGATTCGGGGATTCTCGAATTTTCACATGGTATTAGAGCGCAAGTGAAGCAAGAAAGCAAACCGAAAGAGCCTAGTGTTGAAGAGAAGGAGGGAGATCGAAGTGTTGCGTAGGCAGCAGATCGAATCCCTAGAGGGATTGCGCAGTCCAAGCCAGGAGGGCAAGATTCTCAAGGAAAATCTTTCTCTAAGTGAGTTGATAGAGAGGTAAGATTTCCAGAAAGAGATTTGTCACCGGTAGAGGGAGCAGCGTAGCAGCAAATTCAACGCATAACAGTTTTCTGGTGAGACGTAGTTTTCTGCATCAGTTGCTAGGACAAAAAAATGTCAGAAGAGGGAAGGAAACACTACTTGAGGGAATTTTCTCCTCAAAGAATTCCTAGCTAGGGAATTCAATTTCTCATTTGTTGAAGCCTGAGCAGCAGTAGAGAGGAGCAGATCTACTAACTCCAACAAGGAGTGCATAGGCCGGCCTAGCAGTAGCGCAGAGGAGAGAGGAGGCAGTTCGACATTTGTTTTGGCAAATATGGTAGCTAACGGGCTGAGAGATCAAGATCGGTTGGACGGGGCATCCAACTATGTGGTCTGGAAGGCTAGGATCTCTTGCCTTCTGGATGAGCATAATCTCAAAGCCTATATTGATAGTGTGGTAGTTGAACCTAAAGATGCGGATCCACTCAAGAAGTACAAGGCTGAAATGGCAAAGGCCAAGCAGTTGATCCTCGATGGAGTGAGGGATCACATTGTTTGTCACATTGCTGCCAAAGGGATGGCCAAAGAGATGCGGGATGCCTTGGCTACGCTATATCAAGGATCTTCTGAGCAGCGAAGATTTGCTTGGAGGAGAAGCTAAGATCAGCAAGGATGGAGAAAGGGGAATGCATTGATCTGTTCCTATCAAAGCTTCAAGAAGTCTAAGATCAATGGGCAAATGTAGGATCAACACCTCAACCTATATAAATGGTGAGGTTGACCTTGAATTTAGTCTCAAAAGAATGGCAAATGTTTGTCCGGAGTATCCTGGGCAGAGAGAGATTGTCGAATTGGGAGGGAATGTAGGTCGCTCTTCGAAAAGAACAGATGAGGTGAGACTTAGTCAAGTGCAAACTTGATGGTAGCAGCAATAGTGGGACGAAGCCCAAGGAGAAGGAAGAGAATGCAGCCCTTGCATCAAAGGGGCAGCAGGAGCAGCGGAGGCGGAAGGAGGACGTCTCAAAGATTAAATGTTTTTGGTGTAGTGAATTTGGTCACTATGCTACACAGTGTCCTCTCAAGAAGAAGGACAAGGAGGAGTTTGTCATGATTGCCCAGATACTCCAGGAGAGAGGTGGGGTGATCTAATACTATAGTTTGAAAGAACCACAAATGGGCAGGATCCTTGAGGAGTCCACCTCTTGGATCAAGACCTTGCTACAGGAGCCCATAGTCAGGAGTAGCAGGATGGACTAGTGTCAGGTGGTGCAGTCAAGTTCCAGAGTGACAAATGCAGTGGCTAGTAGCAGTCAGAATCTGAGCAGCGTAGAGCTAGTGTTGGCAGCAGTGCAGTTGGCACAGAGCAGAGTCAATAGCAGCGTATAGACTTTAGTGGCAGCACAAACGCTAACAGCAATCAGAACTCAAACGACGAATGCATCAAAGGAGTGCAGTTGGCACAGAGCAAAGTCAATAGCAGATTCAATTAACTAAGTGCTCTGCTCTTTCATGCACATTTTTCCACCTCACGCCACATCATATGCTCTGCCAACTCCAAATGACTATGTTGCCACAAAAGCATGATAAAACCCCCTAAATCATGATCAAATTGAGAATCTCCAACATGTAGAGCAACTCAAAATTCTGAAACATGGGTGTTGTTCCTTTCATCAAGTATATGACCTTGGGCATAATGCATGTCCGAAATACCGCAACACTTCACCTATTATGCCCTCTGCATACATGTTCCCTACTAATGACTGGCTTCGACCAGTCATAACTTGAGAATTCCACATCCAAATGGAAAAATTTCAAGTGTCATGTCATCCTCTCACTCAACTCTACGATCTAAGACCTTGTTGACTTTTTGACCTCCAACACCACTTTGAATTGGGAAACATGAACTACCTTGGGAAGCATGAAATGTCGCACACTCTGAGACTGTCATGTCTGAGACACATTTGAGGGATACTACACCAAAGCCAAGGCCACCTATAGACTCGATAGACTCATGAGTCATAAACATGTAGAAAGACATAAGTGCACCGAACATGGGTTGGACTAGCCCCCTACACTCGTAATCACCCTCACAAAATAAGGCTCCTCTAAAACCACGAGTCCTCATATAAGCCCATCAAAGGTCCTCCAATCCTATCTAGGATGGAAGGAACCAGGAATAAACTCAAAGGGACCAACCACGGTCTGACCAAAATAGACTAAAACAATACAACACAAGGTCTAAGATGCCTACAGGGCCTCACATGGCCGTTAAATGGTTTTTGACTTGTGACCTTGGGCTTACAATGGTGCAAACATGCTACATGAATGTATGGATACTCCTGCTAGTATAAGGGGCAATACCCCTCAATCCCCAAGTATAAGGAAACTTTTGTGATGTTCCTTGTGTATCCTGACTTTCACTTTCCCCCCATGATGCATTCTCAAATGCAGCAGGATTCCTGTCCTATAGGACTTTCTTCTTCATGAGTTACTTTGTTGTTCCCCTTCTTTCCAGGTTGGATCTTCATTGTTCTGAATTTTTTTTTTTGGCTAGGATTCTTTTGTTTATGAGTAATTTATGGAGATGCATTACACAGAAACAAAAGATTCCTCTATTATATTGAACTTCTTGTAGTCTCATGGGTCAATTTTGACCTTTAGTGGAAATTATTATTTAAACTACAATAAATTTTAAATTAATGGTATCAATAAAATTGACCATGTCCTCAAAAAGGGTATTTGACAATTGTTGTCAACAGTCTCGAAGTATTTCAGTTACCTCAACCATAAGTTGAGGTAAGTTTTTCATGTCTTTAATGTTCATTCTAAATGCCATTAGTATCGAAAGTATTAAATGTGATATTAAATTTCCATTCATAGAAAAAATTGCACTATTAAATTCTTGCTACTGAACCATTGCAATTGAACATTCAATATCATTCCAAAGTCTCAAAATGTATCAAACCTCAGCCATGGATTACCTCCAAGTTCAATAAACAGCATATTTTAGAGATATGAACCATCCTACTACTCAAACAGGCTTTTAAAGTCCATTGGAAATAAATTGCCAGGGATGAACAATCCAGGAATTGATTTAAATAGCCTAGAACATATTTAAACTTTCACAAAAAATAGGAAATGGTATTCAGACGATCTCTTTGATGTTAAGAATACAATAATTAGATACCTGAAATTAAATAATGAAATATCTCATTGTATCTCTAGCAAATGCAGTTGGCTTACATAAAGTTTCCTTAATAGAAAATACAATTTTAATCCAGCCCAAAAATACTCATGGTGATCAGAGCTAATGCAGACTACTTACAACAATATGTTGCTTAGTGGGATTGTAATCCAAGTCACGAACTTGTGAATGCTCTATTGAATTTATCTTTCTACATCACAACAGTAAGATAAAAATTAATTTAAATGATGTTATTATAAGTTTCAACTAATCAAACACATATAGCATATTGGTTTTCAACTAATCAAACACATATAGAATTTTGGTAGCATGTAGCTAAAACAATACTGACATGATTTAGTCAAGGATACTCATGACCATATCCACACAGCATCTACTTTAGATGTTGTAAACTGTAAGAACTACAACTATATGTAGAACCTGATACTTGCAAGAATCACATAAAGTGCACGCGGCAGTTAACTTATGCAAAGACAGAAAAAAGTAAAAGATGAGCGAAGAGGTAATCATTGCCAATTGTATATTCAACCATGAAGGGTTTTTATCAAAACGAAAAAGTATATGTTCTTAATAAATTAGAATGGAAAATAGTAATACTGAGGGTACATCAATTAGACTGGAACATGATCTCAATCAAAGCACTAGAAAGAAAAGTTCCATGACATTGCCAAATGAATGGAACATAAGCCAAACGAGTTTAATCATGATTGATAACTTCACATTGGTTATGCTTGAACATGAAATTGCTCAGGAATCAATACTAATGTCAAAATACTTACATCAGGGGTGGATAAATTACAGGAAAAAGAAGATGAAATGTCAACATAATACGAGTTCTTCATAAAGCATTTTGGAAAGTGCATCCAATAAGAATTGCAAAAACAGAACAAGAAAAGTGCAGATGACTTTGGTTTGCAAAATGCAATCTCTCAAACTCCAGACCTCTATGAAATGTAAAAAATTTCATAATTATGGGACAACATAAAAATCTAATCTACCTTCAATTGGAGCTTACAAAATCAAAAAATAAAAGGAGTGTAATGTAGCCAATACCCTTTTGTGAACTTTCAGCATATGGGGTACTCTTTTAAGTGCCCAAATTGAGACCAAATTTTGTTCTCATACCATATCTCGTTGTTCTGTTATTAATTAATTACAATACCTAAGCATGACCAGTGTTCCACGGGGACGTGTCCCCCAGGGTCGGATGCGCGCACCCCTCGCACCCCACGCACCCGGGATGGGGGGACATCTGGGGGAACATTTCCCCATGTCCCCCTTTTGGGGAGACGCGGGGACCCACGTCCCCCTTTTGGGTAGACATGGGGAGATGCAGGGGGGGACGTTTCCCTAGTGTAGGCGTCCCCCCCTCAAAATGGGCTATGCGTCCCCCCTTAAATTTGCTTGTAAACAATGATTTATGACAAGGAAAACGTAGTATTTGACCATATTTCCCTACTAATGCTATGCTATTCATGGTAATGTTAAATTCTTAAAGTAAAAGTGACATTCTCCTTTATCTTTCATTTTCATCCTTTTACTTAAATTTTTAACATTACCATGAAATGACTCATAGAATGTTTGAGAGTGGTTCTGACCTCATAGGATTTCATATGGAGAAAGTAGAATTTTAGATCTCGCTCAAAATCCAGCAGACTTAACAGTTTTTCAAGAATTCAAGATTCGATGGAGTGCAATGTTTCCATTGCATTTTGTCATGTACAAGGGTATGGAATTGGTATTTAATCAAGAGCACCAAGCCCTTTGTGTACTTTAGAGTGACTTTTAGACTCATCACTCCATTGTTTTTGAGCTTTAATTATATCAATTTACTATTCCGGTCTTTAGATCAATTTTTCAGGAATTCAGGATTCGATGGAGTGCAATGTTTCCATTGCATTTTGTCATGTACAAGGGTATGGAATTAGTATTTAATCAAGAGCACCAAGCCCTCTGTGTACTTTAGAGTGACTTTTAGACTCATCACTCCATTGTTTTTGAGTTTTAGTTATATCAATTTACTATTCCAGTCTTTAGATTTCAGTATCTATTATAGCCTATTTTGCTTAGTACTAATTAGATTCTAGAATGGTAAATGATGAACTTTAATTTTAAATCAATTTAGAATCTAGAATGATGAATTTAATTTTTAAATCAATGTAGATTCGAGAATGGTGAATAATGAATGTTGAATATGGATCAGAGTATTTCATTATTGAATCTCTTGGTTTATGGATGAATCGTGTATGTATTAGTAAGGATGATGAGTACGGATCAATGTATTTCATTATTTAATTCAATTATGTATGTATCATTCTATTTATG
>APFE030668217.1:6846-42552 GCA_000404065.3 Pinus taeda | reverse complement strand
AGGAAAAAAAAATTATATACCATGACGTCCTCTCGTCCACCCTAAATTTCCCTAAAATTTGAGGGTACTCCCACACGTCCCCCTTGTGAGTCTCCCCGCACCCGCGTCTCCCCATCTCGGAGACTTGGTGGAACATTGAGCATGACAATACATCCTTATGCAACATAATGTAACCATTCGATTATCCATAAGACCACAATTTATAAATGCAAACTAATATAACTAGTCAAAACTAAACAAACTTAAAATTAATTCAACCCGTGACATAAACCATAATAATTCAGAATTAATGCAACATGATTCATAGGCACATTCATGAACACTTACTTCTCTAGTTATTCTCCACCAACTACCTACAGAAGAGGGAAGTTCCTGGAATATCCCGTTTCAGAGATATTCCCAAAACCCCAGCAAAACTCCAACCTAATTCGTACTAATGATTTAATGACCGGGAATAAAATAACAGTGGTGCAACATTTAATTATGTAAACATGAAATATAATCAGATACTCAAGAAATACAGCGAGAAATGCTAAGCCATTTTGTTATACTAAGTAATAGAATGAGTACAGGGGGTGATCAGAAAGATGGCACCTCGACTTGCACAAGGCAAGTGAAAAAACACACTCAGAATAGCAAAGGAATGGCCTCTCTCTGAACTGTGTCCAAGCTGCTGGGAAACTGTCGTGCTACTGCTGCTGCTGGAAAACAAATGAAGATTTGGGGTTGTTCCCCTCCTCAGAAAAAGCTGAAACTCTGGAATCGGACTCTACTCAAGAAACCCAGAAAAACCCAGAAAGCTTTCCTGGAATAGTCGACCCCCGCAAATCACCCCCTTGGGGTTCTGCACAGTCCCCCAATGCTCTGTGCTGCCACTGAATGAAACCCTCCAGTTTGCCTGAAACCTCTGCCAAAACTCTCCAATATGCAAGGGTTGATCCCCTGCTCAATCTCCCAGCACAAATCTTGCTGCAAACCCTCAATCCAGAACTACTGCCAGAAAGAACTGCGTCATCCCTCTCAAGACTACGCAATCATCCAAGAAGCTCAATCCTCCTACCAAAATGCTGATGAAACTACTGCTGAAATGATAATGGAAATACCTTGCCCAAGCAGGTACTCGAAGTCTCCCGGGGCTAAGGGTGAGATCTCCGAACGGAGACACTCAATGCACTAAATAGTGCTGCAGACTAGCTAAACAGCCAACGTGCTCTAAGTCTAAGTGACTATCTCAAATACTCATAACTAACTGCCAAAATGAGGAAGCTCCTCTCTCCTTTATAGCCTTTGCCTCTCTCAATCCCAAGGCCCACTTTCTCCAGCGTAATTCCCCTCTTGCCACGTGTTCCTTCCTTCTGCGCAGTCCCTCCAAGTGTCTGCGTGGGTTCCATATCTGTGTCCCCCTTTGGCCCCCTTGGCTCCCCTTTAAGTCACAACGTTGTGCTACTAGGAAGTGACTTTTATTCTATAGGTGAGTCATGTTCCCTTTCCATCACCTTTTTATTCATAAATAACTATATAAGGCAAAAATAAGCAAAATCGAATATTCCAATTAGCCATGGCTAATTAGGAATATTACAGACTCCCCCGGAAAAATGTTGCTTGTCCTCAAGCAACTGAAGTGATGGATGCTACAAGATTTTGTCACTCTCCCAAGTGGCATCCTCATCCGGCAAATTCTTCCACCTCACGAAGAATTCCCAGACCGTCCTGCTCCGTAGCTGCCTCTCCCTAGTATCAATAATAGCCTCTGGCTACAACACCAAATGCCCCTCATCATCCATGGGTGGTACCTCATCTGTCACTATCACCTGCTGCCCCAGTGCCTTCTTCAGGCATGATACATGAGAAACGTTATGAATCTTGCTGCCTTGGGGCAGTTCCAACTCATATGCAACTTGTCCAATCCTGCGTATCACCCTGTATGGCCCATAAAAGCGGGGCTTGAGCTTCTCAGCCCCCTTTTGCTTCAGTAACGACTGTCGGTATGGCTATAATCATAGGTAGACCATGTCCCCTACCTCAAACTGTCTCTCCACCCGACCCTTGTCAGCATACAGCTTCTATTGGTTCTACGTTGTAGCCATGTTATCCTTGAGAGCTCGGAGGATATCCTGACTCTCTTGGATCCAAATCTTGGCTCTCGGAGCCTTGCTATCACCAAACATCATGTCAACAAAAGATAAAGGATGATACCCATACAAAGCATAGAATGGTGACATACCAATGGACACGTGATATGTAGTGTTCTAGAAGTACTCCCCTAGATGCAGCCACTTCAGCCATGCCCTCTGCTGCCCACTGACATAGTTACACAAGTAGCCCTCCAGCCACTTGTTAACTATCTCTGTCTGTCCGTCTGTCTGTGGGTGATAACTGGTACTCGGTGTCGACTTCGTCCCCACTAAACGAAAAAGCTCCTGCCAAAACCTGCCCATGAAACGGTTGTCCCTGTCATTAACAATGGTCTTAGGAAGACCATGTAACCTAAAGACCTCTTTAAAGAACAGCTCGGCCATCTGTGCTACTGTGTAGTGTGCGGATATGGCAAAGAAATGTGCGTACTTTGTCAGTCGGTCAACGACAACAAAGATACAATCCTTGCCCTATACCATGGGCAACCCTGTGATGAAGTCCATCAAAATACTCTCCCATTTCCCCTCCGGAATGGGAAGAGGCTACAACAAACCAGCGGGATGGCTCATCTCCCCCTTGTTCCTTTGACAAACGTCGCACTCCCAGATATGTTGGAGTACGTCCTCCTTGAGGCCCTTCCATGAGAACCTCTCTCTGATGGCCCAGTAGGTTTTGGTAAACCTCTGATGGCCAGCCAATGGTGAATCATGTGATGCCTGGAGTATCTTCTTCTTCAGCAGAGATCCCTCAGTCAAGAAGATCTGATCCCTAGAGTAGATGATCTCATCAATCACCCTGTACCTGTCAACCGCCACCTGCCCATCCAAAACCTCACGTGCAAACCTGTCCTTAGAGTACTCTACTAAGAGTCGAGCCCTCCAGTCCGTGTCCAAGCTCATGAGAGACAACATGGCTGGTCTACGTGAAAGAGCATCTGCTACCACGTTGTTCTTACCCTTGACATACTCAATCTCAAAGTCATATGCTTGGATCTTGCTAATCCACTTCTGCTGCCTCTCTTGTAGTTGCTTCTGCTCCAAAAAGAATCTGAGGTTGTTGTGATCAGTCCTCACCCTGAACCTATTACCCACTAAATACTACCGGAATTTGGCCAATGCATGCATGATGGCCAGCATCTCCTTGTCGTGTATAGAATACAACCTCTCGTGCGGAAGGAGCTTCCGGCTCTCATAGGCTATAGGGTGACCTCCCTGCATCAATACTGTGCCGATCCCCTCTCCCGACGCGTCACACTCTAAAACAAATGGCTGCGTGAAATCTGGCAATGCAAGCATTGAGCAGCTGCTCATAACCTCCTTGAGCCTATCAAAGGCTCGCTGCGCTGTATACGACCAACTGAAAGCCCCCTTCCTTGTCAAATCTGTCAGGCGTGCAACACGCTGTGAGAAACTCTTGACGAACTTTTGGTAGTAAGTACAAATGCCAATGAATCCCCAGAGTTCTGTCACGTTTCTCGGCTCCGGCCACTCTCTAATGGCCCTGATCTTCTCCTCGTGGACTCTCACTCCGTCCACCCCTATGATGTGCCCCAAATACAACATCTCCGTCAACCCAAACTCACACTTGGAGAGTTTGGCATAAAATTGTTGCTCCTGCAAGATATGCAACATTATCTCCATGTGCTAGAGATGCTCCTCCCAAGTCCTATTGTAAATGAGAATGTCATCAAAGAATACCAACACAAACTTCCTCAAGTGACTGCGGAAGATGTGATTCATGTAGGACTGAAATGTGGCGGGGGCGTTGGTTAGCCCAAAGGACATCACCAAGAACTCAAAGTGCCCATAATGACACCTGAAGGCGGTCTTGGGAATGTCCTGCTCCCTCACGCGAATCTGATGGTACCCAGATCTCAAATCAATCTTTGAGAAGAACTGTGCTCCTCTTAACTCATCCATCAACTCATCGATCCTGGGTATGGGGTATATGTTCTTCAATGTCTTCTTGTTCAGGGCCCTGTAGTCAATGCACATTCTCAATGTGTCGTCCTTCTTCTTCACCAACACCACAGAAGAAGCGAAAGGACTCATGCTTGGCCGAATGTGCCCAAGAGCCAGCAACTCCTGAATGGCCCGCTCAATCTCATCTCGATAGGCCTTGGGATGCCTATAGGGGGTAGTGATCACTACCTGTATACCCTGCTCAAGCTCAATGGTGTGCTCAAACACCTGGTCTGGTGGTTGTCCTAGTGTAATCTCCCCAAGCACTATGGCATACTGGTCAAGTATGGACTGTATCTCTCGATGTACTGCCTGCCCTGTAGTCCCTGCCTCTGATGCACGCAGCTCCACTGCCACTCTACGTCCCCCTTCCAGAAGACTACCTCCATCTGATGAGCCGAAACAGTCTGAGGTGGATATGTGTGTTGCCCTCGTATCTTCTCATGCCTCCATGTCTTCTCATCATCCCACTCCATCTCTAGGGTCTTCCAATCTGTCGTGACCTTCCCTAGAGTGATAAGCCAATGAACACCCAGTATTATGTTGGTGTCCAGAATATCGACCACGAAAAAGTGGTCAGTCAAGGTGTAGGTGCCCATCGTCACTGACAGCTCTGGAACATAACAAGCACACATCACAGTCTGATCTCTTGGGACCAAGACTGAAAACCCATCGAAGCTCTCGGTCGATATACGTCTCCACTCAACCCTCTGTGCATCGATGAAGTTGTGGGTTGCCCCACTGTCAACCAAGACCGATACTCACTAGCCACGTACTGTCCCCCGTATGCGTAGCGTCAGATACTTGGGAACTCCTCGCAATGCTGCAAGGGCTCCTCTGGTAGGTGCAAAAGATGCACCACCTGCTGCTCACGGTGGAGATGGCAAAGGTCCCTGCACGGCATGACTATCTCCTGCTTCCACATCATCCTCATCATCCTCTTCCCCACTGCTCTCGGAGAAGACCTCAATAAAATGTGCTTTGCCAGCAGCACATCTATGTCCTGGTGCCCACGGCTCCTGACAGGTGAAGCACAACCGCTTCTTCTTCAACTCCCTCCTAGCATCATCGTCAATCTGTGCTCGACCTGGAATCCCCTTTGGAGGTGGAATCCTCACATCCTTCCCCTTAGACTGGAAAGTTTGTCTCTGGGGTTAAGGTGTCTGAGTCCTGGTTTAGACATCCTGTAAGTCCCGGGTCCTGCTAATAGCGTCTTGGAGTGTGGTTGGTCTAGTAGATCGGACTAAACCCTGAAGTGGCTCTGTTAACCCCTCAACATACATATAGATCCTCCGTGTCGTGGATATATCTGGCACCATCACTGAGACCCTTAAGAAATCTGTGATGCAGGTCTCTGGGCTCCCTGTCTGTTTGAGCCTCGTTAGCTCAACAAAATGCTGCTCTGGATCCCTCCGATCAAATCGCTCCATCAATCTCCTGGTGAACTCGGCATATGTTGTCACTGTGGAGTGTCCAAGTGTAACCATCCTATGAAACCACCAATCCTGGGCCTCACCATCCAAATGCAATGTTGCCACCTTGATGGCCTCTATCTCCGACATCTAGTTAAGCTGGAAATAAATGTCCAGCTTCTCCACCCAAGACTTTGCCGAACTGTTTGATAAACCATCAAATGTAGGCAAGTGGAATCTACTCGTTGCACGGTGGGTGTCACCATCATGGTAACGCTGGTACCCTCTGTGATGGTCGCGGGGTCTACTATCCCACTGGAGCTAAACAAAGTCCCTAAATGAGAGGGCTTCCCTAAACTCCTGCCCATAGGCTTGGTACTCTGCAAAATAATCGCCCATATGTCCGGGTTCAGCCTCCTGCTGGGCTACAACCCCTATGTCTGCTCCTAAGAAAGTGGGCATGGTAGAGCTTGTAGGGGCATGTGAGGCTACTTGTTGCGCAACATCACGCTGCTCTGGAAAATGGCGGGATGCGCCCGATCCCTCACCAACCTGAAAACCCCGTGGGCTCTCACACTGTCTAGCCTCTACTGCTGTGAATCTCTGCCCCATCATCTCAATCTGCCTCGACAAATCCTGTACCGATTTGAGGAGCATATCCGCAAATCTCTTCCCGTCCTCATTTGTGATAGGATCCCCCTGCTCTGCGTCCACCCTAGGCTCCTATTCTGCGTCCACCACAGGCTCCTCCTGTTCTGCGTCCACCACTAGAACACAGTCTCCCTCTCCGTAGGTATTCTCCAACCTACGCCCAGTGTCTATGTATCTCCTACCTCTGTAACGAATGTAGGGTTTTCCCCCGATGTCATAGATTGCTCGCTCCACACGCTAAGCCAGATCTATGCTCTGATACCACTGTAATATCTCGTTTCAGAGATATTCCCCAAACCCCAGCAAAACTCCAACCTAATCCATACTAATGATATAACGACCGGAAATAAAATAACAGTGGTGCAACATTTAATTATGTAAACATGAAATATAATCAGATACTCAAGAAATGCAGCAAGATATGCTAAGCCATTTTATTATACTAAGTAATAGAATGAGAACAGGAGGTGATCAGAAAGATGGCACCTTGACTTGCACAAGGCAAGTGAAGAAATACACTCAGAATAGCAAAGGAATGGCCTCTCTCTGAACTGCGTCCAAGCTTCTAGGAAATTGACATGCTACTGCTGCTGCTGGAAATCAAATGAAGATTTGGGGTTGTTCCCCTCCTCAAAAAAAGTTGAAACTCTGGAATCGAACTCTACTCAAGAAATCCAAAAAAACCCAGAAAGCTTTCTTGGAATAGCCGACCCCCGAAAATCATGCCCTTGGGGTTCTATGCAGTCCCCAATGCTCTACACTGCCACTAAATGAAACCCTCCAGAAATCTGCGTGAAACCTCTGCCAAAACTCTCCAATATGCAAGGGTTGATCCCCTGCTCAAGTTCCCAGCACAAATCCTACTGCAAACCCTCAATCCAGAACTACTGCCAAAAAGAACTGCGTCATCCCTCTCAAGACTGCGCAGTCATCCAAGAAGCTCAATCCTCGTACCAAAATGCTGATGAAACTACTACTAAAATGCTAATGGAAATACCTTGCCCGAGCAAGCACTCGAAGTCCCCCGGGGCTAAGGGTGAGATCTCCGAACGGAGACACTCAATGCACTAAATAGTGCTGCAGACTAGCTAAACAGCCAGTGTGCTCTAAGTCTAAGCGACTATCTCAAATGCTCATAACTGAATGCCAAAATGAGGAAGCTCCTCTCTCCTTTATAGCCTTTGCCTCTCTCAATCCCAAGGCCCACCTTCTCCAGCGTAATTCCCCTCTTGCCACGTGTTCCTTCCCTTCTGTGCAGTCCCTCCAAGTGTCTGCATGGGCTCCATATTTGCGTCCCCCTTTGGCCCCCTTGGCTCCCCTTTAAGTCACAACGTTGTGCTACTAGGAAGTGACTTTTACTCTATAGGTGAGTCATGTCCCCTTTCCATCACCTTTTTATTCATAAATAACTATAGAAGGCAAAAATAAGCAAAATCAAATATTCCAATTAGCCATGGCTAATTAGGAATATTACAGTTCCACCCAACCTAGCGAGTAACTGGATCTGCGGATCCCCGGATTGGAGACAGATTCGGATCCAGATCTGAGCAGATCCGCCCCCAGCATTGGTTGGTGAGTTAAGCTCTCAAGTGTCAATGCAAAATTCTGAAGCAGATGTCAGCGCAAACATCAAAACGAAAAAGTCTGCAGGCAAGTTAATGGATAACCCGATATTATGTGCTAATAAATGGATTATTCAATCGATGTCAGCGAAACTGGATAATTCAGCATCAATTAAAATCCCAAGGGTTTTCGTCCTGGCGCTTAATAAAAGTTGAGAACCTCCCAAACACTCTATAAGAAAAATACTCAACTCTAAGATATCCCAAATGATTTGCTTCCCGTCTTTTTGTAGATCTAATGGATCCCTCTCTAATCTTCTAATAGCACTTTATTTTATTATTTTATTTCCTACACTAGAAATCTCCTCCTTTTATCCTTATCTGAAGTGAATTTATTTTATTTCATTTTAGTCACTTGGCCTTTTTCCTCAATTAAGCATTTTCCCTTTTTATTTAATCAAGTGACTAATTAAAGTCACTTTTAATCTAGGAAAATGGTAAATTTGTCTCTACGATCTCTTAGGCCACTGAAAGTCATTTTTCACCATCCCATCTTGTAGATCTCTTCGCTCTAGTTCCAATGAGCTATTACACTAAGGTGTTTACTCAAATATTCTTCTCAAAATGACACCTTAAGTGTATTTAATTAACATATAATCAATAATAGCCCTATTTTATGGGAATTATCGATTGCAGCAGAACCAAGAATAAAATTTGCGGAACTGGCCTTAATGATGAAATATTGCGAGCGATCCCTATCAAACCCCATCGAACTCCTCCATACCCCTCTAGGTGTTGAAGAATGTAACTAGTGTCAGTCTTCATAATTGTATTTGAGTCAAGATGTAATATATTTACCAAAAGAAAGAAGAAGAAATTTTATTATGAAAGAAAAATTATTTATAAGCATGCGTTTCATGCTTTATTATTTTATTTCTAGGTCAAAGCCTCCATTGTAGACTTCTAGGGTTTATGTCATGAGTTTTAGTCCTTGTCATCATGTAATAGATCCTTCTTGGGCTTTGTTTATCAAGAAAAAAAATTATTTTTATGTAAATAGAGTCAAATAAGCCTCCTCCACCAAGTCGGTCTCAAAGAAGACTAGTCGGCATAATTGGGAGCCAGAATCCACTATATAAAGGCAGCAACTCAACCTCATATGGAGAACAAGACAATAAAGTTCGATCTGCAATAATTGAAGAAGAAAAAGGACAGCAAAATACCTAAGGAGAAGGAGAACACCCTAGCAAAGAAGAAGGAGACACTTGGCAAGAGACAATGCCACTGCCACTGCTACATCTGTACTGCAGCTCTCTCTCAACATGCCGCATCATGTTGCCCATAGCATTGCCACTGCTAACTGCTGCACTGCAACTCAGTTACTGAGAAGTAAGTAACTGACTTCACCCAAACAGTGACATCCTGGTCAGTATGGAAGCCTCATGATGCTGAAGCTACCTCTGCTGCTATCATGTGCTCCCTCTGCTGCCACTGTGCTGCTGCTACCTCTTTTGTGCCTCTCGCACTGCTGCAGCCTCCACTATGCTGCTACAGACTTCTGCACTCTAGCACTGCTGTGTCGCTGCATCACACCTTCCTCCACCCAACACCTATCATCATGCTACTGCCTTTAAGGGCTCTCGTAGCCGTATATGATCCAAGAGTTTGGGCACCTCAAGGATCCTGCCCCTCTTCTATAGTCCTCTCGACTACAGCTCTATGTCTCCCCACCTCTTCTCTAGAGGCGCATGAGCACTCATGGCACAATCGTCATCAGTCTTGACATCCTTCTCCACCTTTGTTGCAGTTGCCTTTGAGTAGAAAGCTTCTCCCTTACCTTTCTTCCTGGGACACTAAGATGAATAATGTCCCTGCTCCCCACAATTGAAGCACTTGACCTTGGAGATGTCCTTCTTCCTCTTCTGAACCCCCTGTTGTCCCGCAAATGCTAGAGCCACATCCTCCTCCTCCTCTTCCTTGACTCAAACTCCCTTATCGATACTCCCCGCTTTGGTCAACCTCCTGATCTCTTCCTATCGAAGAGCTGCCCACATCTCCTCCCAACTAGGGAGAGTCGCTCTACACAAAATGCTTTGGACAAACGTCTCCCAGTCCTCGGAAATTGCATTCAAAGCAGTCCTGACCATAAACTTTGGATCCAATGTAGACCCCACAGAAGTAAGTTGGTCGTGAGTTCCTTGCAACCTGAGAAGGAAGTGATCTATCTCCTCTCCTTCATGCATCTGATATGACCTTAGCCAATTCTCCAATAACATCTTCCGTTGCACGGAAGAGCCCTAGTATAAGGTGGTCAGAGTCTCCCACATCTTCCTTGTTGTTGACTTCTCAAGAATATGTGGTATTACATGATCCTTGACCCCGTCTAGGATCATACATTTCGCCTTCGCCATGGCCTCCTCATACTTCTCATTTGCATCAAGGTCAACTGGGACAGCTACAGTTTTCAAGGCATAGTCCTTGATGCAATGTTTATCCAGGATTGCCAGGATCCTAGCCTTCCAAATGACAAAATTGGAAGCCCCGTCCAACCTGTCTTGATCCCTCAATCTGTTTACTGCCATCTCTGCTCTTCTTCTAGACTCCTTCAAACCCTCAGCTTCCCTCTTGGAAATCCTCCGGCCAACTGTCGAATCACTCCTCTCTCCATTCCTCCTTTGTCGCTGCAACTCGGATCTAGATTTCTTGGCTAGAAATTTGTCAAGGTAGTGCTTCCCTCTACCTTGGTTTCATCTCCTTTAACACTATTCTGTACGGACAAAACCAGCATCCCACCAGCTCCTCAAATCACAATCTGCACAGCTCCCTTAGCCCCGACAACTGAAGAACTTGAGCCCTCAGGCTCTGCGCAATCATGGTGTAGGCTGAATCTCCTCCTCCCGACCAACTGCGTCAATCCTTCCTGGCTAAGAAGGATGACATGGCTCTGTGTGAGCCTGTTCTGCCCCTCTCTGCCTATGCACTGGCCCTTCTCTTGTCTCAGAATGTTGATGCAAGCTCTGCGTGAGCCTCTGCATCACCCTCTTTGCATTGCGGCAATCCTCCTCTTGCCTCTTCAGCGCTGGAATAGCGTTGTCTCTCGAGACAGCGGCTTCTCTTGCAAATTCTCAGATTTCTTCGGCTAGTGTCTTTAGTCCTCTTTGATCTGCAATCCCTTTGATACCATGTGAAAAATTCTGAATCTAACACATCAAAAACCTCGACTGCAATATCTGGTTTACAATCTCCTACTTGTTCTTTACATTAACAAGTTATTTAATAACATAAACATCGAAGTAAACACAATTGCAGTGTTCACAAATATACAGATCAACAAAATGAAATAAACTGAGACAACACAAGGGACACCATTATTTTTGGACAATTGTCCCTAGAAAAACCCAATTCGGGAATGTCAGTGCAGCATTTATGAGGGTTTTATTATTAAGCAGATTTCTGAATACAACTAGGGTGCCAGAAATGGCTCACCCTTCAGAGAATATCCTCGGCAGTAGTACCTCTATCTGGAGAGATATTCTGGAAAATCAGCAACTGTATGAACAATCCCACAGTGACTCCAGTTGTTCCTTGTGTTGGACAACAAAAGCTGCTCCAAGCACTCTAGAATTGCGTCACCCTTCAAGAACTGCATCACCCTTCCTCGGCTCTACGTCAGTTGATCAGCTCCCAGTCTGCCCCACAGACTCTCCCAACGCTACCTCTGAAGCCCTCTTCGATTTCTGCGTCAGCCTCTACGGCCCTCTATGCTGGCCTCCTTATCCTCTGCGTCAGCCCTCCTAGGCTTTATGTTGCCTCTTCCAGCACTTTGTTGCCTCTCTGATATGTATTCTTCATCCTTGGATCAAAATCCCTTGTTGAACTGCCCCTCACTGCAACTGATCTCTAACTCGATTTCCTCAGCAAACCCAACCCCAGAAAATTGAATTCTTGATCTCTCTTGGTGTGTCTCCAACAAACCCTCAAGCCTCCTCTTATACTTTTTCTATTGACGATTCCACGGCCGAGATTAAGTCCCTAATAAACGGCTAAGATTAGATTTGGCTTGATCCTCATTATTTAAAACTTTCTCACCCATATTATATTAACACACATTAATATTTTAATTTTCCTAAGTTTAGACTTAGGAACTCATTAAAAATATTAATTATTTTAATATCTCTTTGTCTGGGAGGAATTTCTCCAAATGATTTCTGGGTCTTGGAGATCTCTTGTGCCTTAGCCTCTCCATCGGTCTTCATGGCTATAGCACATTTGATGCTACCCAAAATCAAGAAATGGCCTCACAACTAGCCTGGCTAGTAGCCATATACTCAGCCTCAGAAGAGCTCAAAGCAACTGACTTTTGCTTTCAACTGAACCACGACACAACTGTTGAACCCAATCCGAAGCAACACCCTGAAGTGTTTTTCTTGTCAGAAGCACAGCCTACCCAGTCTGAACCTGTGTAACCTACCAACCTCACTCCATCTCCCCGCCTATAGTCCAGACCATAATCAACAGTCCCCTACACGTAGCGAAGAATGTGCTTTGTAGCTACCCAGGGCACCCTCCTGGGCTCAACCATGAACTGGCTAAGTGTGTTAACTGCAAAGCATATATTTGGCCTAGTGTTGATCAAACACATCAAGGACCCAATAAGTTGCCTATACAATGTGGGATCCACCAAACTGGAATCTGAAGCATGAAGCTTCTTCCAGTTGGTGATCATAGGTGTAGACATGGGTCTACACTCTGCCATGTGAAATATGCTCAACACATCCACAGGATATTGCCCCTACCCCTCAAAGATATGCCCCACCTCCTGCCACACCTCAAGCCCCAAAAAGTAATGCAACAGCCCAATGTCCTTCATCTCGAACGCCATAGCAAGATCCTCCTTGCAACCACTAATCAATCTCTTTGCCAAAATAATGAACAAGTAATCAACATACAACACAAGAATGAGCAGATCATCCCCTACAACAATGTAGTATAGGTTTGGATCTGCATCACTCTTCGTGAAACCCATCTGCTGCAAGTAAGTATCAATCCTTGAATACCAAGCTCTCGAAGCTTGCTTAAGTCCGTAGAGTGCTCGCCTCAATCGACATACATGGCTCTCCTTCCCAAGTACATCAAATCCATGTGGCTGCTCAACATACACCTCCTCCTCTATAACTTTGTTCAGAAATGTGGACTTCACATCCATCTGATGGATCTACCAACCCATTTCTGCAGTGACGGAAATAAGGGACTGGATAGAAGTGTACCAAGCTACGTGAGTGAAGGTCTCATCACAGTCAACTCCCTCTATCTGTGAGAACTCTCTAGCCACAAACCTCGCCTTGAACTTCTCAATGTTGCCATTCACAGCATGCTTGATCTTGTAGAGCCACCTGGAAGTCACAACTGGCTTGCCCTCGGGCCTAAGCACCACTTCCTAGACATTGTTCTTAATGATAGAGGCATACTCCTCCACCATAGCCTCTCTCCATACCTCCTGGCTGGCAACCTCCTCATAGCTAGTAGGCTCAAAGTCAACAATGTTGTTAGTCTTGGCTACATAACTGCAAAACCGCTCAAGCGACACACTATTCCTGTTCACCCTCTTCGGAGGACCAATAGACTCCGCTTCCTTCAAGGTGTCTTGAAGCCACTTGGGCCTCCTCTTCCCTGAAGTAGCTTCCCCATAGGGAACCTCAACCTCAGCTGCCCAGTCTGGTGAACACGAAGGTCTGCCAACTGACCCTGGTGTGCCTGTACTGGCACCTGTCCTCGAAGGACCTGTACTGGCACTTGTGCCTGTGTCAGCTGAAGTGCCATTTGAACTATGTACCAGCGAACTCCCTAAAGAAGTGCTCAGTGAACTCGCCACTGGTGCCCCAGCTGCCACTAACACTGAAGTACCTCTTGTACCAGTCGATCCAGAACCCTGAGGTCCTACTCCTTGTACCTGACTTCCCTGCTGAGGAGAAGTTTGTGACTCTCTCTCATCATACTCCTGTGATCTTCAATAGGCCCTCCTCCTCGAACTTCACATCCCTCCTAATCACCACTCTCCATTTTGAAGGAATGAAGATCTGATAGGCCTTCGAAGTCTCGTTGTAACCCATAAATATACCCTTCTCTGCCATGGGTTCCAACTTTGTCCTCTGCTCCTTGGGGTTATATGAATATGTGAGACATCCAAAGATACAAAGATGTCCCACATGAGGCTTCTCTCCAGTGAAAGCCTCCTCCGGAGTCATATTCCCCAATACTCTGTGAGGACTCCTATTCTGAAGATAAACAACAGTATTGCAGTCCTTAGCCCACAAAAATAAAGGTAACCCCTGATCATGAATCATCACTCTAATAGCCCTAAAAATAGCTTTGTTCTTCCTTTCAAACACCTCATTCTATTGGGGGCTATAAGGAACCATGAACTCTCTCCTAATGCCCTCCTGTGCACAGAAGTCAGAAAACCCACCATCGGTGTACTCACCACCATTATCTGACCTCAAGACCTGAATCTTCCTACCTGTTTGCTTTTCCACAAGAGCTTTGAACTCTTTAAAGCGACTAAAGACCTCACCCTTGGTCTTCAGGTAATATATCCAAATCCTCCTAGAGTAGTCGTCAATGAATATAACATAATACTCATAACCACCCAAAGACACAGGAGGCATACAACCACTAACATCAATATGAATCAAGTCTAGTATACTACTTGTAGATTTGCTAGAGCTCGCTGGGAATGGCAACTTGGTGTACTTTCCCATAGCACACCCTCTGCAGACCTCATAATGCTCGACACTGAAATCAGGAACTCCAGTAGTGATCTCCCTCGGTACTCTCAAAGCTCCATGATGCATATGCACCATCCTTCGGTGCTATAACTCGCACAAGTCTTTACTGTTGGTGGTACTAGTGTGAGGGCTACCAGATGTGCTACTCACCAATTCTCCTACTAACTGAAAACTGAACTTGTATAGTTTCCCAGAGCAGACTCCAATCACTTTGGCCGAAGTGATGGAAGATCCCCTGGGATGCATCAATACCTGCCCTTCTGAGAAAGTAACGTCAAAACCTTTCTCCTCCATAGCAGACACTGAAATCAAATTGTTCTTCATCCCCAGAACATACAAAACATCCATGACCTTCAAAGGAGGCAAACACTCCCTCTCAAAGGTCATAGTCCCCACATCAACAACTCTCACAGTGCGGTCATATCCTAGTACAATCTCAATATCAAGTGCCCTCTCTGCAAGCTCTGAAAAGAACTCACATGCACCTACCATATGGCGGGAAGCCCGCCTATCTATGTACCACACATCGAATGATGTACTCCTATTAGATGTAGAAGTAATAAATGCAAAGTCGTGGTCAAACTGTGAAGCAAACTGCTCCACCTCTGTTGAAGCTACAGTACCCTTCTTCCCCTTGTTCTTCCTCTCAAGACACATAGCAACATAGTGTCCCAACTTCTAACATGCCCATCATTTGACTTTGGACATATCCGTATCTTTCCTCTTCTTCTTCTCCTTTCCCTTAGCCCTATCTGATGAGGCCCCTTTCTTGGCCTTCCCTTTTTTCTTCCCCCTGGCTATCAAGGCTACATATTCGTCATCTGTTATCTTCACCCCGCCACTATCAGTGTTCTGTATTTCATGCTGCACACAATCATCCCAGAATTTGTCCCAACTGGGAAGATTCTCCCTAGAGGTAATAACATCTCCAAAGACCTCCCAAGACTTAGGAAGTCCTACTACAACTATCCTGACTAACTCTGTGAGTGCAACTACCTCACTAATAACAGTCAAATTGTCACTTACCTATTTGACCCTGCCAAGATAATGAACTACACTTTCAGCCTTTGTCATCCTAATGTTGTTCAATTGTTCTTTGAATACCATCTTCCTGCTCTCATTTGTATTCTGATAGAGTGGTTTAGAGTTGTCCACATCTGATGTGCATATGTGTTTCCTCTCACCTGAGGAACCACATGATCCTTTACACTGTCCATCAAAATCCTTTTTGCCTTTGCATTATTTTTTGTGAATTCAGCAAATTCATCTGCAGCAATAGGAGGTGCAACCACTTGCCGCACTATGTCCGAAACTGTTGCCTCCTCAAACATTGTCTGAATTATGTCTTTCCAAATGGTATACTTGGATATCCCATCTAGTTTGTCCTCTATCCTTAAGAACATGGCCATGACCGCTGTCCAAAATTTACAAAACCAAAAAAATCAACAAATGAACTTTCCAGCACACCTGTTGTCCCAAAAATTCATTCTGTGTGAAATTTCACCTTGCTGTCCCAAAATATTAGTTTGTCGTCCAAACTAAGTTTGTTGTCGAAAAATCCAGTTTGTTGTCCAAACCACTGTTTGTTGTCCCAAACTATTGTCTGTTGTTCAAACTGCAATTTTTAGCCTGTAGCTCTGATACCATGTTGAAATTTGATGACTAAAATGTTTCCTGCAATCCCAACCCAGTTTTAGTTTCACCTTATCACTCTCATTCAGTTAAATGCCCTTTCCGATAAACATACATTCAACATATAGAATTCTAGAAAAGAAATTTTCAGATTAAAACACATGGAACTGTCAACACATGCTGAAAATAAATATGGACATAAACAGATCGGCAACACACATAAAAATACACACAGATTTTTGGTCAACTTATACCCAGGCAAAACCCCTTCAATCTTCTCCGGGAAAAACCTATTTGAAAGCTCTTCAAATTTATTTATCTTTCAAGTTCAGGAAAAAAACATTTGCAGACAAAACAGAACAGCAAAATACAAATTATCTCTTCAGCGCAAAACTCCTTGAAAACCGTACCCACTTTGCGTCGATTTTTGTGCCCACTCGAAGCTGAAAATATGTATTGTATGGGTACAGACTATACGGACTGTATTGTACAGATTCCATACTAACTGTACAAATTTCCATGCCATTGTATGGACTGTACGGATTTTTTTCAAAAAAAATCGAAAACTTCTCTCGAACGGCATGCATCTCACAGCATTCAATGTTGTTCGTATTGTACCTTCTGTTGTCCTCTATACCTCGATTTTCGTGCCCAACTTTGCCCAGAAATCACTCCTTCAACTTGTTGCAACAAATTTCTCCTTCAGAACTTTTCTCCAGCTCCCAGCCTCCTTTCTCCAATCCGCTCATGAAGAATGAATGCAGTCTCTCTTTTCTTTTCCCCCTTTTGTTTCCCTGAATGACTTTTGGGCAACCCTAAGATCTAATGGCTCAAATTAATTTAGATCAAGGGATGAGAATAAATGTGCATTTAATTCTCACTTTCTATTTCTTAACTCACCCATTAAATAAAGTACCCACATTGTACTTTATGTCTAAAGTCACTTTTCACTTTATAATTTAAAATTGACTTTACCACTTATAAAGTCAGTTGCACTTTATAAAGTCACACTTAGGAAAAGAATTATTTTGGACACTTTTCCCTAGGTAGAAACTAACCCATGGGAAACCAGATGTCCAAGGTACATTAAAAATCAACAAGTTTTAGCCTTGGCTGAGTATCCACTTACAGTGTCATTGATCTTCATTCTTTTGATTTGATGATTGCTTGCTGAGAAGAACATAAAGAAAGCTAATAAGAATAAAAGAATATCACAAGTAATTGTCAATATAAGAAAATCCTTCTACTTTTCTGATTTTCTAACATGGTATTAGAGCTAAAGTAAAAGAAGATAAAAGGCAGTGTGAAGATCTATTGATAGAAGGAAGAATCAAAGAAAGGCAAGATCATAAGAGGAAGGCTTATTGAAGAGAAGAATCTACATCTAGAAAACCTATGGCAACTTCAATGAAGACAGAGAATAAGCTAGGAGCCACCAACTATAGGGCATGGAAGAAAAGGATGGATCTCATCCTTGCAAAACACAAAGAATTGGAATTTGCTTAAGGAAAGGTGAAGGAACCCGCAGATGATGCAAGAAAAGAAAAATATAAGAAGACATACACCTTAGCTATGAATCTAATTATCGATGGAGTAAAATACAACTTAATCCCCTATATATCCAATATAGACACTGCAAAAGGGATGTATGCGGCTCTTTCCAAACTATTCACCATCAAAAACATTGGACAAATTGCTAGTCTCAAAAATGAACTAAAACAATGAAGATGACAAAAGATGACAATGTATCTTCATATTTTGTGAGGATCTCCCGAATAAGAGATGAGCTCCAAGCTATTGATAAAATCAAACCAGGTAAAGAACTTGTGATTGTTGGTTTACTAGGTCTACCAAAATCATGGCACTCCTTTGCATCAAGTATTAACAGTTGGAAAGAAACACCATCCTTTGAAGAAATGTGGAATGCATGTAGTCAAGAAGAAGCTCGAATCTCATTAGCAAATAATAAGAAGGAAGGAGATGAGGACAACACTTCAAATGCTTATTATGCTCAGTACAAAAAGAAGGGAGGAAATTTAAGGGACCATGGAAGAAAATTGACCGATCCAAAGTAGAATGTTATCATTGTCATAAGATGGGACATTACAAGAATCAATGTCATGATAATCCTAGAAATAAGAACAAGAAAGGAGAGAGAGAACAAGTGACAGTTGTTGATGAAGCTCCACCTAAGAAGAACAAAATTGAGGAATCGGAGGTCAAAGACTTATAGTATTAAGTCTTCTCTTGCATATCCTTCTAAGACTATTGTTTTAAGTTTTGTAAAGTTTTTTCTTTTATTTTGATTTCTAGAGTTCGTAGACCTAATATGTTTTGTTAGAAGTTCTTGACTTGTTTTGATAAGTTATACGTATCCCTCAAAAATATTGGATTTAGAGGGAGCCTTTACCATTTTACCAAAAGATAAGTATATTGTTCTTTGTTTCCTCTTTTATGTCTGATTTCCTCCACACACCTAGATTTATTTATATTACATACTCATAATCCTTTCTTTGTATTTTCAATAGAAGGAAAGCTTGCAGGAATACGTAAGGATTATGGAGGAAACCTCAAAGAAAGAATTGTATCATAAAAGTAAGCTTGTTGTTAAAAGGTTTGTTAAAGAACAACTCAAGGTATGTCTTAGACTACAAGTTTTGTTGCAAGATTTTCTTTATACAAAAAGGTATGCTCATTCTCATTATATTACTAACTCTCTTATGTCTACAGTTTTGAATCATAAAGATTCTTGTTAGGGTGATTAATCTTTAGATTGAATCTACCCTTATCATTCTATCTCTTGTCATTTCGCATTGATAAAACCCTAACCTTAGGGTCCACTATTGTTGAGAAATCAATGCTAGTAAAGTTAGGGTTAGATTTCTCTTTCTTGATAATTGCTTATGAATTATGTTGCCTTCTTTTACTTCCTTGTTATATTATCTTTCATCAAGCAATTACCAAATTATCTGTGTATGAAGATCACAAAAACACAAGACACAAGATGTCAACACTCTGCCAAGGCAAAACTCCTATCTAGGGGAAAACCTAGTCAAAATATCTTCCTTCAATATTTTTCTTGAGACTCTTCAACCTAGACAGAAACCTCCTCCAACCACCAAGTCAACCTCCTTTTCCAGCAACTCCGGCCTTGAAGCAGCAGCACTTCGACCCAGCAAATGGCAACAGCAGTAGCCTCGACTTGGCAAGAAAGACTTCGATCTCCTAGAGGAACCCACACGATAGACAGATAGATAACCCAAAATTTTGATCTTGCCTTCTTCTCCCTTCTTCTCCAACTTCGCACTCCTTTTAGCCTTCTTTCCTACTTATTACTTTTCCAGCTCTTTCTTCTGGATATCGAACTTGTGTGAGAGTGAATGAATGCTCGAAACAAATTCGATCTGCTTGTATATATAGCCTTGAGGTGAGGTCGAATTGCCTTGTTTGAGGCCGACTTGGTGTGGAGGTGTCAAAGACCTAATTTGGCTCAATAATAAATCTTTTCACATAATTCAAAAGCCCAAGAAGGGTCTCATAAAATGTACAATGACTCTAATGACTCAATATAAATCCTAGGAGTCTAAAATCAGGACTTTGATTAATAAAATATGATCCAAGCATGAAACCCATGCTTTAATAAGTCATTGTAATAATAACAAAAAAATTATTTTTCATTCTTTTGACAAGTACATTACATAATGACTCAAATACATTTATGAAGACCAAAACTAGTTACATTCTTCAACAACTATAAAACCCTAGCCTTTAAATGATTAGTGTATGCTACTGATGAAACCCTAATCTTCTTAGGGATTATTGATAAAGTTTAGATCTCTTGTCAAAATCCTACTCTCTTGATGTTTAGGGTTTTGCTAATGTTATGGTCAAACACTAGCCTTTTAGGGTTTGTTGTTGATATCTAGAGACCTTGATTTTCTTAGGGTTTGGTATATTAGGGTTTGTGACAAAAACCTTTGTAATAGTCAATATAAAACCCTAGAAATGGATCTATGGGTGTATGTGCTTTTCTATAATTGAAACCCTAACGAGAAGGAGATCTTGTCACGCATAAGGAAGTCAAATTTCTCTCTTCTGCGACACGTGTGAGTTATTGGGTTGTTGTTGGAGGGACGAAATATCATATCTGCAATAGGGCCGAAATTCAAGAAGCCAGGGGCCGAAATTCTGTGTTGTAGTTTGATTGAAGTTGGTTGACAAGAAGAGACTACTAAAGTTTGCATAATCATCTTGGAAGACTGACTTGGTGGAGAGAGGAAGGCCTTTTGGTCTAGTCAAAGGTCTTGGTTTGTCTCAATTTGATTTGAATCTACTAATGGAAGAGTTTGACTGGGTTTTGCCCTTCATAGGGGTTTTAGCCCTGGCTGAGTACCTGCTTCTGGTATTATTGATCTTCATGCTTTTGACTTGATAATTACTTAATGAGAAGAAGATAAAGAAGAACATAACAAAAGTTAATAAGAATAAAAGAATATCACAAGTAATTGTCAATGTAAGAAAATCTTTCTGCTTTTCTGATTTTCGAACATTGGGCCCATTGATAATGAAATCTCGCTTGCATAACCAAGTTGTCACTAACCATGGAAATCCATCCTAGCTGCATCATAAGGGAAACTGAAAATGGAGACATTAGAAATCTCCTGCCCCAAGATTGCTTTCCCTTAAGAAATATGCATATGTCCACTATAGAGGCATTTGTACACTACCACTAGGATCCCAAACGAACCACTAGGTCACTTCAAGCCCCATGCTAACCAAACATGAATGGATCCCTCAATACCTAGATCCCAAACCCTTCTCTAACTCAACCTGCCATCAATAGATCCATCTAGATCCCAATGCCACCATGGCCAATCATCATCGCACATGCCTAAGGGCTCCAGCCATGCTACACTCTCAGCAAATGATATGCCCCGAAGAATTGCACCATCAATAGGATACCAACACATAATCTCCAGCCAATATATCCCATGGGAAGGATCGAATGCATGAATATTTACGCATGGAGGAGGCCCACCACGCCGATGTTGCTCTATGGTCAACTCATGTTGCTCGCCCAGTCAACCAACATGATCCATCTCAGAAACTCTGCCCCTCTCCCTAGTGTATAGAGGTGAGTTGGTAGTTTTGTAAGCCCTATGTAAGTACTCTTGAAGAGAGATTCTTTGGAACTCCCAAATGTAATCCTCTTGCTACCTTGCTAGGAACTTTAGCCCTCCCTCAACACTTGACAACTTGACCATTGATTCAGTGTTAATATTTACATAGGTCTTCTATATTGATAATTCCTTATGATGGTTTAATTATTTTACACATTTATTTCATCCATGAATTCATCATTGAGCAAATTATACAAAAGACATCATCAATGCAATATTTAAGACAATGAGATCATAAAGAGACAGCCACGCAAATAACACAAATATTTACCCTAGGAAAACCCACATGGAAGAAACCTATTGTCGCATAGATTGTCACAACAACGCTCAGACCGGGCGCTTGTCACCCTGATCCCCGATCTCTCCGTTTAAGCCTGTCTCCCGCGGCTAAGGGGGGTAGACCCTATGGGACAATGGATGACCAACTGTGGACCAATTGGGTTGAGAGACACGAGGGGAAATAAGCGCTTAAATGATTTTATTAAGTTAATTGACCAGTGCCTTATGAAATAAATGATTAAACGATTGTTTATCAAATGCTGCAGGAATATGAACTCATTAACAATCGTTTACCATCAAACAACTCAAACAAAGTTTAACTTTTACCAAATGTGAGATAATCAATAAATGATCAATGGCTTAATGATACTCCTGCAATTAAACTTCGAAAGGTTAAGAGCTTTAAATAACCACGTAATTTTAACTAGAGATCACATTCATATGGCTAATCTTCAAAAGATCATTCAAGCATATTTAACGACATGAAAACATTAATCCCACATCAAAATTTTAGCTTCAGCAGAAAAGATATATGACAAATCCTAGAGCCAAGACTGAAACTGGCAAAAAATTTCCAAAATATTTTTATGCTTTTTAAATAAAACAAGACTAAAGACTAAATGAAACTTTAAATCTAAAATCTAAATAATACTAAAATCTAAACTAAATTAAAAGAAACCCTTTTTTTCTTTATTATTTTTTTATTTTTATTTTTTTGTTTGCTGTTGCAAATTTGGGCGAGCGTGGAGATCAGGCGGAATGGAGAGGTGCACGCAGCGTTGAGGGCTGGAATGGCAGTGGGTGAATCAGCTGCGTGGAGTGAGGAAAGCTGCCCACGTTTTCGACAACTCGATGGCAGAAAGAGGTGACTGCGTGGAAAGGGATATGTGAAGAATAGCAGAGCTAGGACTGTAGCAGCATGACGGCTGAGAAGTATGGAGAGCAGAATAATTTGAGATCTTCTGGCTCAGATTTATCAATGGAATCTCTGCAGATTCTTCTTCAGATAAAAATTTGTAAACCCTAGATTGCAGAAATAACGCCCCTGCAAGAGATTTTTCTGATGCAATAGCAGGGAGTTGATCAAACCCTTAAAAATTTTCGGAAAACCCTGTAACTATTAATTCTGAAACCAGATTTTGTCCCTCGGCCTACATCTGGCTTTCAAACGAAAATTGCTTTCCTAGACCTGCAACTTGCAATAGCAAAAACAGAAAACCCAGATATGTGCAGAAAACAAAACTGAAACCCTAAATCAGCTAAATAATTATAGCATTTACAGATTTTCGACTCTTAAGCAGCCAGATTTGTCAATAATCACAGTAATATTATCGGAATTTAATTTTAATGTGAGACACTTCAGAAAACCCTGCATGCATTCATAAAAAATTTCAAATGATAAGCCTGGGATCAAGAACTAGTTGGGCTCTTTCAAAAAACACAATCCGGGAGTTGGTTGGTTCAGCCGAGAACTTCCCCTAACGCCTGGTAATCTTAAAAAAAAAAAAGATTTCCTGCACAGCTTAAAATCAACCATTAACATAGAGGGAGAAAACAATAGTGAAATCCAGATCAAATGGAGATACCTGCCATTATATTTCAGAATCTACACTATCATTCAAACCTCAGAGATCAGACAAGATACCTGTGCCTAAATCAATCTTTGTCAAGCTATTAACAATGGCTGAAAATAAAATTATGTAGAAAAATAAATCATCTTACAGCATTTTCAGAAGAGTAACACCAGCAAGATTTTTAACCCCAAAGTCTTTCTTTATTGCACAAAAAATGACTACAAAAGAGCTTTCTTTAGCACCAGACTCTCAGATCAAATCTCATCTCAAATGACCCCTAGCACCCTATTTAAAGGAAAAATTTCCAACGGCTAGTACGAGTGATCCATGTCAAAATGATCTTGACCGTCGATGAGGATCAAGATAACTTTTAATCTCATCCGTCGAATTTTTAAATGCATTTTAATATATTAAAAATTGAAATTCTGCATTTATTTACTCAAAAAAAATTACTGATTATTATTTTATTATTTTTTAAAATTTTTATTTAGTTTATTTTATTTTATTTTATTTATTTTTTAATTATTTTTAAATTTTTATTATTATTATTTTATTTTTTTTTTTTTTTAAATGGATCCTCGAACTTAGCCTTTGGAAAAATCACCTAGGATCTAGGACTTAGGACTTAGGACTTATGAGGGGATTAAAACATTTTCTAACCCTCAAGACACTTTCAATCATGACTTTTACAATTTTACATATCAAGGGGGACACCCCATTTGACATAGACCCTCATAGACCACCCAGTTCTGCGACACAACTATAATGTAGCAGATCAACGGACTAGGATTCCCCTAAGATTTTAATGACAAAATTCATTCCGCTTTGGCGTTAGGCTGAAGGAAAACTTGCCGATCATGGATCGGTGAGACAAAAAACCTTCTGGAACGTAGATTATCACTAAAACATTAGGTCCACCTAGGCAATTTACATACATAACTCAGCTCTATTAAGATTATTTACAATTCACACATGCAAACTGGGTTTACAATCATAATATGATCAAGTCGACGATGACTGTTGAATGGCACGGACACGTCAATCAAGCGCTATCCCTTTTGCGAAAAAAAGGGGGTGTACTGCTAAGGGTAGTTGACACGTAGTGGTCAACAAAACCCAACAACCCTTTTCAATAGAGAATTCTTCAATTCAATAGAGATACAACTAAGTCAACTATTGGGTCAAACTTGGTCCATCCTTCTAGTCAAGTCAATCTGCCCACTGAAGAGATTTGATTCCTTGTCCAACAGAGATTCATCCTTCCACAATTCAACAAAGATTCATCCTTGCAAAGACCCTTCGCTAGCCTCCATAGATCATGCTTTTTTGGCCTCATAACAGTTAAGCAAGTTGCCTCAGATATGATATACAAATTGCCTCAGAAACGCCATAAGTACTACCTCAAAAATGTTGTGTGAACTACCTTAGAAGTGCCCTTTGTTCTACCTCAGACATGCCATACGAACTGTCCTATATAAGCTATGTGAATTGTGTCAAAAGTGTCCTTTGTTTTGCAGACATGCCATACAAACTACCTAAAGAAATCTATGCGAACTGCCTCAGAAGTGCCCTTCGTTCTGCCTCAGACATGCCATATGAATTGCCTCCAATAAGCTATGCAAACTGCCTTAGAAGTGCCCTTCGTTCTTCTCTAGACATGCCATACGAACTGCCTTAGATATGCAAGCTTGCTTCGAGTTTTGGAGGGACGAAGTGGTGCCTTTATATAATATTTTATAAGACTAAATGGGGGCCTCTCCATTGGAATCGACCTAAGCTATTTGGAGCGCTGACTTAACTAGGAGGAGGCCAACTTTACAATTTTGGAGCCAAGAAATTTAATTTCAAAAATTTCAAATTTCTTTCCTTTTAAAGTCCAAATAGGACTTAACACAAAAATAATTTTCTTTTGACTCTTAGCATTTAAAAATGTTCTTTACAAATTCATAATGACTCAAGCATACATTATGAAGACCAGCCATAGTTACAAAAATCAACACTCAACACACACCACTCTAAGCTCTTCAATTTTACTGTTTTATTGCATGATGGTGCCTCATACTGTCTGGATCCTCTAGTTCAATGCCATAAGATCGGTTCTAAAATGCTCAATCTTCTCTTCGCGGCTCACACGTGAAAGTTTTGTAGCCCCACTAGATGCCTCAGCATCTGTTAGCACCTCATCAAGGGTTGGCCCCAAAGGTGGATGCTTAACTACCTCAACCATGACTCCAACGCGAGCCTTCAACTGGCTCTCCAAAGACGACTCCTCATGCACACGATGTATGCCATACTCCTCATGTTCATGCACCTTTGAGTGCTCTTCATGTTGGATCATCATTAGTGGTTCATCCCTCGAGTCTTCCTAAGTGTTTTCTTCTTGACCTTCTACTCTCATGGGAACAATCTACTAGTCACTAAGAGTTTCATTTATCGCTTCCATCAAAAATAGATGCATAGGTGAGTTGTTGTAAATATCTTCACATGGTTGCTCATGCCTTCCAAGGGTGTCTTCATGAAAATCCATGGACTCAACTATAGTAGAGGACCCCATCTCATATATTGCTATCACATGAGCCTTCAATAGGCTCTCCAATAGACCAGACTCATGATCCTCATGATGTGATTCAAGCATTTCTATCCAGCCATGGACCCTTCAACCCTTTCCATAATCAATTAACTTGAGTTCCTTTCCATTTCTTGCTCTGCTTCAAAGTTTGCAGTTTCATCTGCTTCTCTGTCCCTTTTAACTTTACACTTATGATCTAGTGTCCATGCTTCCTAACATGTGAAACAGATCCATGGACCCTTCAACCCTTTCCATAACCAATTGACTTGAGTTCCTTTCCATTTGTTGCACTGCTTCAAAATTTGCAGTCTCATCTGCTTCTCTGTCCCTTTTAACTTTACATTTTTGATCTGGTGTCCATGCTTCCTTATATGTGCAACAGTTCTGCAGATCCTTGATGAGTCATCCATGAGCAATTTTCATAATTTGCCTTCCCTATTCCTTGCAAATTCTTCTCTTCTTCGCAAAAAACACATTAGCAACAACAGTAATGCTAACAGTTATATCATTAGCAACAACCTCACTTATAAACGCAACCAGTAGACTTTTCTCATCAAACCCTAGCACAGACAATTATCACTCTCACAAGACTCAGCTTAGATGAATCTCTGCAACACACTATCAGCTATATATGACAATAAATCCTCTCACATTACTCCTCATAGTCAACACAAGCAAAACATACTCTCTTTTAATTCTCAATAATGCAAATAATGGCAGCTATACTATGACAAGACAATGCTCATAACAACATACAAAATATTCATAAACAATATCACTGCATCTACAACACTTTTCATTCTATGATCAGATTGCCTCTGTCTATGTGCACTTTGCAGCGACACACCCTCCAAACACTCATCTAATCATAGATCACCACAACGCACAACAGCCAAATCCAATACTTAATAAACAATCGCACTCTTGCTCGCACAATTGCAAAATCAATGTATAACTCTAATCTCAGCTGACTGCAAATGCATTCAACGCACTTCCTTTATTCAGCAAATCAATCAATGTGGAGGCTCCATACAATGCTTTTGCCAATCGCAAACACATGCCATCCATCCAAGGCTACTACAATTGATCAATTGAATTTAACTAAGATAGTCGCCAAATCCTTGCATAGACCATACATCAGATCTATTGCATAGCTTACAAAGGTACGCACTGCATTCTAGCACTTTGTCGACAAATGCATTAGTGTATTCGATTGGCCCACAAATTGCACACCAATAATACTCTACGCAAAGCACTCAAAAATTTCTTCTATTATAGGTATCCGCACAGGTGCACTCGACCACTTACTACCAACAAACTTTGATCAATGTCAAACACAAGCACAACATCTCTAACATTCACACAGCTTCAATGGTTAACAATGTTTTGCCCATAATCCAATACACCATCACACTAGAGCTGAAATACAGATTCTTAATTATGTTACTCCAAGCGTACATGCAATTCCCACTCAATCCAAGACTAAGTCATTGCTACATGTTGTTATTATCGGTTAATCACATGAAGACACAACCTAGTCGCCACTATATGTGCTTGCTTTCAACGCTTCCTTTTGAACAAGTGGCACTCAAATCATCTTCTACAATTGCCCCCGCTCGTGATTTGCACATAAATAATTGGTTTTCCCAAAGTATTCAACCCCTAATAGGCCCTCTAGTGGCAATAATAACCCGATGGAGCCCAAGCGACTTGATTCACAACGGGAACTCAATCTTGCATAATACGACTACACTGAATGATACCATGAAACGGGAGAGCTCCAACGAACAAAATATTCAACGTGAAGAAGGTGTAGTAGTCGATGGTTTCAAAGAATGCGATGGAGGTCACAAAGAATATAATTCATGTATTTAGCGAGATTCTTGGAAAGGTTACGTATTATGTGCAACTTGGATCGGTTGCCTAGTGTCTGCATGAAGATTTGCAAAGAAAATTCAATTACACCTTTCTGTGGATATTACTCAGCCCAGAATAAATCGATACCCTCGCCACTAGATTCAAGATCAAACCCACCAATCACTCCAACGAAAGCAACAGACCCAAACAATTAAATTCGGATCAATAGAATACCTCAGCCTACAAGAAAGAGGCTCTCAACCTTCCAAACTCAATCACCTACTAGAATTCAGCCCTCCAAAGGATGATGGAATTAAACTGATCTCTGAGATAGGTTATATTTGGCCCTCCAAGACATGGATCTACAAATAGTTGATTCAGTCTCCAAGTAGTCAATTTAACAATTCGATCCATTGAAGGTTATACAATTTGATCCCCAATGCTATTCGGCTTGCAATAAGAATCTGCTCTCCAATGATTGTCTCTTGATTTCCAAGTAATGGACTCAGTGCCTTTGATTTCTGAGTGATAAATGGATCACGACAAACTGAATAAAACACCCCTACACAAATCAATTCAACTTCCAGAAATTGATTCAGCCAATGAAAGAAATAAACCTCAGCCCTACAAGAAGTTTCTCTTGGCTCCCTTCAGAAATTCGGTTCACCCCCTAATCAAACACTTAGCATCAATTTGGCCTCCCTAAAATCAATGTGAATCGGCTCCTTTTGTGATAAAAAAGTTATTAACTTAACAAGAACTGTAAGCTCAAAACGTGAACTCTAGCCCCAAAAACCCATATTTTTGCGAAAAAAAACTCAATAGATAAAAAAATAAAAATAAAAACATGAAAAAACACCCCAAAAACGAAAACTGTTGATGTTACATCAACAATTTCTTTCCCAGACTAGAATTCCAAGGATTTTTTAAGAACAACATTAAAAACCAAAAAAAAATTGTGCAATAAACATGAAAAAGCACCACGGAAACAAAAAGTGTTGACGTTGCATCAACACTTTGTTTCGTGTTAAAATTCCAAAAAAAAATTAACAGTGTTAAAAACTAAATTTTTTTTGCAATAAACATGAAAAAAGACCCCAAAATATAAAGGAGTTGATGTTGCATCAACGTTTTTTTCAAAGTTAAAATTCCAACATTTTTTAGCAATGGCATTAAAAATAAAATATCATGACTGTGAAAAGATTTAAAATTCCAATAGTTTTCAACAATAGTGTTAAAGATAAAATATTGCATCCTCAACCATGATCCAGAGGACACTTGTATTATTAGAAATCATCCATCAACAGAGTTTTTTAACTCTACTTCTATTTTCTCATCATCTTTCTTCTACCCAGATTCCACACCCTACGGGGAATTGTAATAAGTGACACTAGTAATGATGAGTTTTGAGTCTATTACAAGCCTAGGATGTTGGGACTCAATCATCAAGCGAATATATCTTGGAGTGTTTTTTTCATCTGGTTAATTATCCCTTCTTTTTCAAAGGCGGATAATTTTCTGAGTTTTTTCACTCATTTTTTACCCAAAGTCAAGGTAACGGTTTGAAGGTTGAGCCCTTAACACATCTTAGTGTCTAGATTCGATGTATATTACCATACTAGATCACACAAATCATTAGGGGAATTTGACTAGGTCTAACTAGGAATATTTAATAATTAAAATTTTCCCGCAAAACAAGACTTTTTTTATTATTTTCTATGTAATGATGTAAATAAGTAAGCTTCGGAAATTACAATGGTGTGTGACTACTCGAAATTCATCCTCAGAGATCCAGCATTATCCTAGGTCCCACTTTGATGGTCAAAAAATGACTTATAGTCTCTCAAAAGCCGATTTTTCTAATGTCATGCGAGAAAAATGAGGAAAAAATTCAAAAAAATCCAATAATTGGAAAAAATCATAATTTTTTCCAAAGCCAAATATGTCAAACAAGTGACAAGGCAAATTGAAGGGAAGTCAAGGCAAATTGAAGGTGATGTGGCAACCATGTGAGACCCGCCACAGATAGAACAACTCAAAGTCAAAGTTCCAAGAGGCAAGTCAAAGTTCCACGTTGAGTTCATGAGGCAACATATGACCAAAGTTTCAACTTTTCATTTCATCGAATGTTATGGAATAAAGGTGCAAAGGTAAAGTTAGTGAATGGGAGTGGATCCCACTCACTTTCCATGGTATATAAGATAATTAAAAGTGCACATGCCCAAATAAATAAATAAAAACTTTACATACAGCCATGCCAAAGGATAATATGTGCATGCAAAACTAAGTGATGTCCACGCTGGCCCAGTCAAGGTCAAAGCACTGTCTCATGTATGCTGCCAACAAAGAAACTCCACTCGGCCATCAACTAAAGCTAATATGCAGCACATGTTTGCATATCAGTTTCAGTGGGGGCAGCTCTGCCACATGGGACAGCTCTGATCCCCCTCCATTCCATGCACACCAAAGACATACACTTCCAATCAAGAGATAATCATACCCTGCCAGCAAATTAAATCATATGCAGGCCAGCCAAAGTCTACACGTGTCACTGATTTTATGATGTAGTTAATGCAAAAAAAATTAGTGTAGGCAGCAAGGCTCCACGCACATGCCAAAAAGGAACCTCCACACAGATTGGTGGCCAAGAAGTGAAGATTTTTAAAGCAGAAAATCGGGGAACTGTCTCCATTTGAAGTTGGCATAGGCATATTGCAGTGATCTCCACGTTGTTCCTAAAGTCATCTTCAGCACTGACGTAGAGGAAGAATTATAGCCGATTTATTTTGAAGATTTGTTTGATCTTTTGTTACATTTGGCAGTGTCAAAGGAGAAACGAGAAGCCTCTATGCACAGCAGTTGTATACCGATAATATTCTCTTGAGATTTGATTGGTTTCCAGCTCAGATTTGTGGGAGATTTATCTCCTATTAAACTCTTTTCCTCCGTTGGTTTATTGGCAGTTCTTGAGACTATAGTATATACGCAGCCAGATTTGACACATGTTTATCACAGGTTCATATGTTTGGGTTAGCAGCTCGTTGAATGGGATATTTCTCCTACTTAGTCTAACAATTTTCTCATGAAAATAATGCACATATCAGTGAAGGGAACTTGTTGCCAGCAAAAAGAACAACTCACTGCCACTTCACAGCATGCTACATAAGTTCCTTTGCCACTTGAAACTTGACTTGGTCTACGGGATTGTCATCAAGCTACACTTATCACTTGGTTTCTCCATTGGAATTGGCTCCCATTTGCCTATTTAAATGAGCTTTGGCTCTCATATTGTATATTGTTACTAGCTATTCTGCTTGCGGAAGCTCTGCTACCTTGTACACTTTCAGAAATATCAATAAAGACTTTGGGGTTTCATTCAAGAGGTGTTCCTCCTTTTCGAGTGTGATGAATTGTTGATCATTGGTATAATTCATTTTACTCATGCTTTGATCTAATTTGTTTTCATATGCTCTTGTGGATTTGTAAATGTAGAGCTATCTTGCATTGACATTTGATTTAAAAGTATGTCATAGGTATAGAATGCTCTAGTTGGTTTCAAATAAATCTCTAGAGTTTTTTTATCATTGTTTCTTGCTAAATCTATATGGAACTAATTCTTGATTGAACTTTTGTATAGGGAACATTTTGTTGGGATCAAAGAAGTAAGCATTGGCGGAATTCTATGGAGAGACCAACCCACTCTTGATACATTCTCAAAGGAGCTCTCATTTGTTCTTTGAGCCTTTATCGTTTTACCTTATAAAGTAGTTTTGAAGGGATTTCGGGACATAGCTTGTACACAAACCAAGTCAATTTTATTTGAATCATTTATCTCAAACTCTTGTGCTCACATTGATTTTATTTTTCTATTGAAGAGCATGTTGAAAATTAGGCAAGGATAGAGGCCTTGCTCTAATTTCTTGGTCTAATTTTGTAGAATATTTGTAGATATGATTTTATAACATTTCTCTCTATTTTCCTCTAATTTTGAGGATTGGTTTTGTGTTAATTTACAGTATGTTCGAGACTTAGTGTAGTTTACTTCAATTTCTTCTTATAGCCATTGTTTAGCAATCACATAAACATAAAGTAAAACGCAGTAAAACATTAATAGAGTGACAGAAAACAAGCCAAGACAAGAGACACCAAATGTGGCGGCTAGCCAGGGACAAACCCTCATGTGGGGAAACCCTTTGATCAATTTTTCTTTAATCTTCAATAGTTCAGCAGACAGAAATAGTACAAATACATAAATCTGTAATTTTATGACAGCAGCAACAAACCCTAACAAGCAAAGTCAAATCTGGTCAAACAAGATGAAATTGACCTTCAATATGCTTGGTCAATTTCCCGGTCATGTAGTCCTCCAACAGCGAGATGAAGCAGCCCATAAACAGTCCCAAAAACACAGTCAAATTGCAGCCAACGGAAGTCAACCTGCTGCCACAAACTAGGGCAGTCAACGCTGGTCAAACCAGAGGTCAGGTTGCCTCGGTTTGCATGCCAAAAACTGCAGCCAGCCTAAGAGAGGCAACCACACCATAACTGCACTCCTGAAAAGTCAACGCTGGTCAAAGCGTCTTGCTACAGCTTCTGCGTCCTCCTTCATTGCCCTTCTGCGTCATCCTCCTCCCACGTGTGAGCTTCTCTTCCTTGTGTGTAAACCCAGTCAGCTAAGCAGAAAAGAATGTGTGAGAGATGAGATGAGTGAATAATGCTTCAACCTCACTTGTATTTATATGATATGCTGAGCATGTGTGCCACACATTTAGCTGTTGACCGACCTTGACAATTTGTCAAGTAAATACAAATAAATTCATATCTCCATAAATACTTGTCGGAATCGGATGATCATTAGATCAATCCTACAGCTCTCAACGAGAGGAATCAAGGAAATATATCAGTTGCCATAAATAAGATGACCCACATGGAGTTTGGCCCTAGTTTCCAATTTTAACACTCCCTCTCAACTAGGGAGAACTCCATCTCCTAATTCGTCTGACCGTCGGTACTATCTCTGCCATCAAATGCACTGCTTTGCACTGCTCGGCTCTGCTCTGCTCTGCTAAACTATGAAGATGAAGAAATGATTGAGGATGTATCATACCATCCTCCACTAACCCGAAGTCAGTCCCAGAGAGTGTGTCATACCACTCTCACTAATCCCAGATCAATGGTGGTCATCCTAGCATAGGGAGTATGGTAGATACAACGATGCATCCATCGATAGTACTACTATGGTCCCTAACCCCATTTCCCTGCTCATTGATCAGATGAGAGGTACTTCCCATGAGTCCCAGACTGCATGGGTAGGATGCCTCGACAAGAGAACTAATCATCATGTCCCTAAGTCGCCATGGGGTATCACAGGGCAAGGTTGAACCTTTCACCCTGTACATAGCGCACCATTAAGGGAGGGTGAGTCGCCCTATTGTCGCATATCACTCCAAGAAGTACCCCAAGCCCCTCGTAGCTCCCAGAGCTCAATGTATGCATCATACACAACCCTCATAAGAGGGTCTCTCAACGACACCAAGTCGTTCTCGGAAAGTCAAGAATTTGACCTTTCCCAGGGGCTTCGTCAAAATGTTGGCGACCTGCTCATCTGTACCGATATGTTGGAGCCTTATTGCTCCTCACTGCACCATATCCCAGAGATAGTGGTACTTGATATCAATATGCTTGGAGCAACCATGAAATACGGGATTCTTTGATAAACGAATCTCGCTCTGGCTTTCACACAGGATCAAGGTAGTATCCAATGTAAATCCAAACAGCTCACTGAAGAGCTTCCACAACCAAACAGCCTCACAAGAGGCCATACTTGTAACAATGTACTCTACCTCAATGGTGCTCAAAGCCACCGACTTCTGCTTCCTGCTCATCCAAGATATCGAGGCAGATCCCAAAGAGAAACAGCACCCAAAAGTGCTCTTTCAGTCCACCACACTGCCTGCCCAATCAGCATCGGTATATCCATGTAGTCTCACATCTCCGGCAGTGTATCTCAACCCATGAGTGATTGTGCCACAAAGGTATCTCAATAGATTCTTGGCACCAATCCAATGTGTGTGGTGAGGCTCAACCATATGTTGACTCAACGTGTTGGATGCAAAACATATATCCGGATAGGAGTTCACCAAGAACATCAATGCTCCGATGAATTGATGATACTCAGTAGCATTTTGCAAAATAGGTCCGGCAACACTACCACTTAACTTCTTGAAGTTAAGTTCCATCGGGGTAGTCACGAGCTTGCAGTGCACTATACTGAATCTCTCCAATATCTTCACCACATATTTTCCTTAAGATAGGAAAATCTCCCCTGCCTTCTGCCAGACTTCTAGCCCTAGTAAATAGTGCATCAGTCCCAGGTCCTTCATCTCAAACTCAGAAGCCAAATCCCTCTTACATTTGTGAATGAGAGGGTTTGCACCTGTCAAAAAGATGTCATCAACGTACAACACCAATATGAGAGGTTAGTCATCTTCAACCTTAAAGTAAAGGTTAGGGTCGGCTTCACTCCTAGTGAATCCCAGCTTCATCAAGTAGCTACCGATCCTCTCATACCACGCTCGAAGTGCTTGCTTCAGCCCATAGAGGGCTTTCTTCAACCTGCACACATGAGATTCCCAATCATGAATCTCAAATCCTTCGGATTGTTCCAAAACATATATCCGGATAGGAGTTCACCAAGAACATCAATGCTCCGATGAATTGACGATACTCAGTAGCATTTTGCAAAATAGGTCCGGCAACACTACCGCTTAACTTCTTGAAGTTAAGTTCCATCGGGGTAGTCACGAGCTTGCAGTGCACTATACTGAATCTCTCCAATATCTTCACCACATATTTTCCTTAAGATAGGAAAATCTCCCCTGGCTTTTGCCAGACTTCTAGTCCTAGGAAATAGTGCATCAGTCCCAAGTCCTTCATCTCAAACTCAGAAGCCAACTCCCTCTTACATTTGTGAATGAGAGGGTCTGCACCTGTCAAAAAGATGTCGTCAACGTACAACACCAATATGAGAGGTTTGTCATCTTCAACCTTAAAGTAAAGGTTAGGGTCGGCTTCACTCCTAGTGAATCCCAGCTTCATCAAGTAGTTATCGATCCTCTCATCCCACGCTCGAAGTGCTTGCTTCAGCCCATAGAGGGCTTTCTTCAACCTGCACACATGAGATTCCTAATCATGAATCTCAAATCCTTCGGATTGTTCCACATAGACTTCCTCTTTGATCGAACCATGCAAGAACGCGGTCTTGACATCCTTCTGATGTAGGTTCCATCCCTACGAAGCGGCAAGGGCTATGATCAAGCAGATGGTGGTGTATCAGGCAACAAGTGCAAATATCTCGTCATAGTCTATACCTTCCTTCTGAGAGAAGCCACGAGCAACAAAACGAGCCTTATACTTTTTAGCACTTCCATCAACTCCATGCTTTGTAAAGCCATTTCGAAGTGACAATTGTTTTGTCCTGGGGTCTGGGAACCACATCCCAGACATCGTTCTTCATGACAGACTCATATTCCTCAGTCATAGCATCCATCCATACTTGATGCTTGACAGCTTCGGCGAACGATGAAGGCATTGTGCTCATGAGGGTCAAGTATCCCTGATACCGAGCCGGCTTCTTACTTTCTCGGAAAGTTCCTCTGGGTGCAATGTGTCCTTCAGCATCATCGAGTGTCCCCCTAAGCCATGAAGGCCTCTTCCTAGAAGAGGAAGGCTCTTGCGAAGGGGGATCAATAGGATCCATAGGTTCTTCTACATCGGGCATCGTCTCATCTTCCTTTTCCTCTGGTTTCCTAGTGTCAGCTTCTCCAGATTTCCTTAGTATAGGAAGATTGTCAACTTTGCTAAAAGCCATATCTTCGTCAAAGGTGACATAATTGCTAATCTCAACTTCCCTTTGACCAACCACATTGATTCTATAGCCCTTAGTATTTTCGCTATAGCCCACGAAGATTCCTTTCTTTCCAAATCTAAGTTGCACTAAACGGGTAAATGGGTACAAGTTTTCGAAATGGGCACGGGTATGAAACGTGACCCCTGCAAATTTTGGAAACGGGGAAACACAATATATATATATATATATATATATATAT
>APFE030668202.1:9066-23645 GCA_000404065.3 Pinus taeda | reverse complement strand
CCTAAAGGGTTAGCGTGGAAGCCGAATGGACAAAGCAGTCCAAGGGACCTTGGGATGTGAATCCCAACGGTCACCAAATGTACTATAAATGTATATCAAACTGTTAATAAAATTGTAATGAATGTTTTATCTTTACTAATTGTTTTCCCTCACCATGTGTGTTTAACAAGATGCACATTAATTTTTTAATGATCACTGGGTAAAAATTTAATTTAAATAGGGTTTAAACACTTGATTTAGATATGCAAGGAGGCTATCACTTTAAATTTCATTCATTGATAAAGTGACTAGGACAAGAATATACTAGCATCTTTCAATTTACTCCATCAAATCAAAAAAATTAATTAACAAAATGATTAAAATACCTAATTCCAATAAAAAAACACTTATCAACATACATATATATATATTATCATTAATACATTTTATTTTATTTCTTAGTTGTATATTTTTTTTTGTAAGCTGGGGCGGGACTCTCTGATTTACATGTCCATTATGTACCCCTTTACGGGGGAGGGGTAGCCCAAGATTTGAACCCAAGACTTCCGTGAGACTTCATTTCCACGGCCCTTGCCGCTTGAACTACCCTATGTGGATTTCTTAATTGTATATTTAAATAATTTAATAATTTTTTAATATTAAAATTTGACTAATATATTTATATATATAAAATCTATTTATTTATATATTTTAAGTCTTATGTTGAAATTCTTCCCTACGCCTTTCTGAACTTTCCACATATTCAAAGAATAAAATAAATAAAAATAAATAATTATCTACGCATTCTTTTACTTCTAACCGTACTCGATCCTCACACGCTATTCCATGCTACGAAATACTCCATTAATCTATTATACGGACAATCGAATCGAATTTCATCGAAATATTAGGTGTACTAATCGAACTACAGAATTTTCGTATTTTTCGCCTAGATCAGGGGAATTTGGTAACTATAACAATCGTTTTTTAAGATTTCTTTCTCTTATATTTTTTTTCCAATGAGTTTTTAATTTCTAATTGGATTTAACATTTTGAATTTTTTTTGACATTAACGATTTTTTTCTCTCATATTTTTTTTTCAAATGAGTTTTTAATTTCTAATTGGATTTCATATTTTTGTAAATTACAAAGGTTTATTGAAGATAACACACATAATTGCACTTTACTTATTTAGAACTATCCATAGCAGATGGTTAATTGATGACTGTATTCATTATTCAAAAAAAAAAAAAAGTATTTTTATTATTTATAAAAATTAAAAGATCCAATATCTTGTCATCACAAATTTTGAAGTTTGAATTTTGAATCTTGTTAATACTAAGGATACTAAAAAAATAAAAAAGGCAAAACATCAAAACAAAGAGACAAAGAAATGGGATACCACTTGATTATCTCTCAATTCTGTAATTTCACCAAAACCATTCCCCAACAAAATTGTGGGTGTTGATAAGAAATGAGTGAACGCATCTGATTCCCTGAAATTTGATAAATTTGGGCTTCATCAAATTCTTCTTGCAAAGCTAAAATTTTAGGTTGTCAACCCTCAAGAGGCAGACAATGAAATCGAAATCTTTTGTTTTCCCATTCAATATTGTTTTTCAATTTCCATAAACTTTTATCCTCTTTATATTCTTCAATAAAGTAAAACTAGCAGCCCCAAAGACTAATCAGCTCTGCCTTTTAGTTAGTGTCATTTCATAAACCCAACTTTAAAAGAAAATGTAAAAAGATGATAAGTGTAAAATCATCCTTGCTCCACAATGACCTTACAAACTCGTGAACATAACCACTTACTTAACTATGACTATCTCTATTTACATGAGATAATTAAGTAATAACTTCAGTTAACTAAAGTTAGGTTAACTAAAATTACTGATCAGTTAACTAAGATTACTTGTATGTTTAATTAACTAAGATTACTTGTATGTTTAGTGTAAATTTAATTACAATTTTAACGGTTTTTAAAATAAATTATATATATATATGAATGAAATTACATTGCATTACGATATCACAAAATTTACCGCCATGAGAAGTCGCTACTTTGGCCATTGAACCGCCTCGTATGTTTTTCATCCTTCATCTTCCCAAAGAAACCTTGTAATCGTGTACAAGCGGATGTCTCTCGCTGTTGGGACAAAAAAGCAATCTTATTTTCTTCCTTTTTATCATTAATTTCTTTGCGCGTGGAACCTACTTGCCAAGTGATTATTGCAAAAACACTGCCATCGCCATCACCACCTTCCAGAAACTGACGTAAACAATGGGTAGGCAAGAACTTCAAAATATCATCGCGACTCTGCCGCAGTATCCGATCCGACCTGCTACCCGGCCTTCTCTACACAGAAGTGGGCTCCAACGCTGTTTTGCTACTATCGTGGCATTCCACCTGGCGATTTTTTTTAGCGTGTAAGCTGCTTGGAAATGTCAATATCAAATTGAAACCCGCTTTCATCATTTTAATACAACTAGAATTGGTAGATATTGCTAATTCCAACCATTAAGGCCGCCTAGTAGTTTCGAGTTTGCCTATAAAATCCTTGTCCTCTCCTTTTATACAACATATCTGCTTCTAGGTCTGGAGATAGATATTTCTGCCGTTTTCAAAGCACACTCGAGATTTCTTTCAAGTTTCTGCTCGATGGGCGCGCTGGATTATGTATCGAGTTTCTTCGGCGATCGCACGAGACACGTCAAGCAATTACAGTTGCAGGTAAGCTGCATCACCCACATTTATTAATTAATTATTATGTGTGTTTCGTTAATTTCCAGTTTAAATGAGCACTTGATGATTTTCTGTGCTTTCCCTCCTTTCTCTTTTTTTTTTTGCTTTAGGATTGATTAAGAATTTGGTATGTTATTAAATTAAAAAAAATTAAGATGCTGAATCTTTATATACCAGCAAGACTACATTTTAAACGACAAAGTATTAAAATTTTCTGAAACATATTCCACTCAAAACTCCGTAAATTTTATCCTATAAAGCTGATCATTGTTTTAATTTTGGGAACTGTTGCAGACTGTCATGTTGAAAGTCCGCAATATAGATTGTGACGGCTGTGAGAAGAGAGTGAAGAGGTCAGTCTCGTCCATGAAAGGTGAGCACTGAGTTTTCGGTGTGGTTCTTTAACTGGGTTTGTTCACATGGTGCATCGCTTTTTAGTATTATAAATCATATTAAGATGTTCTCAGATATTATTATCAGTTATACAATACTTCTATCATAAATATAAACCTTAAAGGTGATTGAATCATTTCTTAGAGCACCTTATCTCATGTGATGAATGTCACATGCGCAGGCGTGCAATCAGTGGAAGTGAACAGAAAGGAGCAAAAGTTAACAGTAACTGGATACGTGGAGGTAGCCAAAGTGATGCGGAGGGTGAAGCGCACCGGTAAGCCCACAGAGATTTGGCCTTATGTACCTGCCGAAATGGCATACCATCCCTACGCTGTTGGGACTTATGACAAGAAGGCTCCTCGCGGCTACGTTCGGAACGTGGACCCGAGTTTCCTTATGAACCCTAATCGCACAGACGAGCAGTACACTGACATGTTCAGTGAAGACAATACGAATTCCTGCACCATCATGTAGGTGGAGCTCCCGCTGCCTGTACAGTCAAAACTATTTATTGGGGCGGCAGCAGCAGAAGAGGCTCCCAGCTTTTTCTCAACGCCCACCGTTCTTGGTGATTGGAGGTGTAGGTCGGCTTCTCCATCTTTATAATTATATTTCTGTGACTGGAGCTCTTTTCGATCGAATGGGCTGTTCAGAGAAGGAGAACAGATCGTGAACATGGTTTGAAAATTATGAGGCCACAAGCGACACAACGCGAACAAATAGTGATCGGGTGGAGCATCCTTGACCTATTCCTTATCTGTCAGAATACATGCATTTTGTAATATGACCCTCAGCGTTCCTAAGAATACAAGGACTTTTCAGAAAGAGACGTGTATTCCCATGAGTAATAAGGTCATTCATTTTAGGAAGGTTTCAACCATTTATTTTACGGAGGTAGACATACCATATCTTCTTTTATTTGGAGATTTGTGGCTTTTGAGAAGGAAATATATGCTTTTATGTTTTAGTTATTAAACCCAATTGTATTAAATATTAAATTTTATCAAGTTTAATTTAATAATCAATCATTTTTAGATAAATGGTAAAAATTTAATCTTCATAAAATATTCTTAGTAGTGTACAATAAAAAATTGAGAATTATTTTCAAAATAATTATGCTTTTTGGTTTTTTAAATCAAATTGGTTGATTTATAAAAAAATGCAATATGAAATGCATTATGGTATTTTAGGCATGTGTTATTGATGAGTCATGGTATTAGCTCATGGTATTGTTACAAAGTCTATTTACAGATTAAGAATCTACAGAATATACTAGAGGTGAATCTCCATGGTTAAGAATCTTCTCACATATTTAAAGTTATAATTTAGCTAATTCTTATAATTTTTTTACTTTTAACAACCTGATAAAGTAAGTATTTTGATGCTTATTATGACTTAAGGCCTATCATCATTTTCCAACCATTTAAACATATATACAATTAATAAAAACATGTAATTAAATTCTTAGCCCTATAGATTCACCCTTATTTTACCATGGATATCTTTGACTTGTAAATAGACTTTGTTACAATACCATAGCATCAACCATTTAAACATATATACAATTAATAAAAACATGTAATTAAATTCTTAGCCCTATAGATTCACCCTTATTTTACCATGGATATCTTTGACTTGTAAATAGACTTTGTTACAATACCATAGCATGGCTTTAAAAAAAGGAACATAACTACATTATGATTACTACTAAAAATATTCTACACCAAATTAGTGTATGAGACCTCTGGTGGTGCAGCTAAGTTTACAAAGGCATACATACTCTACACCCTTTAGTTTTGAACCTTGGACCTTTTAAGAGAAACACATACCCTTAAACATTAGGCCCAACTAAAAACATCTGAAACATTTTTTAAAAAAATTCTTAAACCATATAAACCTCCATTAAACCCAGTGTTTTAAAATTAAATTTCAAAATGCACACATTTAACCTCTCCAAATTGTTAAATTACAAATCTTCCAGACAAACATCACATTAAAGTACATCCACAATGCTCCATCAAATTATATTATACCCACTTAACAATATCATTCCCTAAATTCATATATTATCAAATTATCTAAATGTTAAGCTAAATCCTTTATATTTATATTTTTGTTTTATTTTAAATTTTGGTTTAAAACTTTGTTTTAATTGTTTGTGTTATGTAAACGATTTTTTTTTCTTCTTCTTCGTTTCTAACTCGTTCAAAAGTTATATATATATAATTTTTTACTTTATTATTGGAGCTAATTTAGCATATAACTCAATACTTAAAATGTAATTAAGTAATTCATAAAAGTTAAGTAAATATTGGAAAATAAAGCAAATGTAAATGTTGAATAAGTCAAATTGGGAGAGTGAAAAAGAAATTAATGAAAAGAAAAAATAAATAAAATAGGAAAGAAAACTAAGGAATGAGATATTAAGGGTTATAGGTATTTGCCTTCTTTTTCCTTATTTCTTTGTTTTCTTTTATTTTCAATGGGAGATTTGGCAAAAGGAGGAAGAGGAGTAGAACTAGGAAAACAATGTAGCTAGAGATTGCTACAATAAATTAATTCATCCCCATTCAAAGTTGGTTTTCCCATTTGGCTATATAATAGTCATACGACATTCTCTCTCTCTCTCTCTCTCTCTCTCTCTCTCCATATCGATTAATTCTTGGGTATTCCATTTCATTGTTGGGTGTGTTATTTGATGGATGGAAGTTCCCATATTTTGTTGAGCATTTAAATCACCTTCTCGTTGCTTTACTAAGTTATTGGCCATTTAAATTGTATGTTGGATGGTTTCCTTAATTGTTGGATCAATCTTAATATCTATTTGAAAATTTACCACACTCCTACAAACCATACACTGCAATTAAAAATTACCACATTGAATTCCACATTGGTCTAGTCAACTTCCTTGACTCAATAAGATTTCTTTTTGTTTGGTTGCTTTACTTCTAAAAGGGTCGACTTCATAGTGATGTGAGATTACTTTCAAGTTCAAAGAATTTACAAGCAATTATAGGTAGAATAAGAAATACAATTTTAGGATGAGCACATTCCTTCTTCATAGGATGCAACCAACAAACTTTAGGATTATTTCTCTAATAGAAATTAGAATCATTTATAAAAATGTGCATTGATGAAGCTATAGGTGTTGCATCTATTGATTGTGGGGAATAGAGATGTTAAATACAAGACCAACACCATGTTTGTTGAGACAAGAATAAAGTTAGATCCTCAAGCATTTTTTGTCAATTCTCAATGAGTTTATGGTTTTCAACGATGTTTTAAATTAACTATGGCCTTCAAGCTCATGATTTTTACTGATATTTACATAGTGACAATATGTTGAGCATCTATTTTATCAAAGTTTTCTATTGAAAGAAACATCTTATCGGATTAGTGAACATCCTTCAAAGAAAAGGGAAATGCATACATTGGTTGATCTTGAAATAAGATTCATCTCTAAGTGCTCACTCACTATTACTTACAATAACCATGTTAAGCATGTTATGAGGAAAAATCCTAAGTTTCATTGTTGCAAGAAATAATCATGATTTAACACCAGATTATTATGCTTACATGGTTCTTATTGATGAATGATGGTTTGATCACACTAACAAGTCTATTGGTGAGTCATTGGAGGTATTCATTATTTTTTTTAGTGTAATTCGGTTGTATGTTGCACACACATAGTTGACAAATAGAACACATCCATTTTCCGTTACATTATTCACAATTAAGAGGCCTAGTCAACATATTGCATAGTTGGCTACATACAATATTTCTCAAGGATATAATGTTTGCAACACTTTTTTGGCTATTGATCTCACATATTAATCATTGTTACTATCTAGTGGTTATGTTATGAAAGTTGCAACTAGGAGATTCAACGTCTCGGATCAATTAGAAGATTAAAGATTCTTGTATAGGGAAAGAGGAATATAGGCCTAGTGTTTTTTTTATCAATAGAGCACTATGTACAACCTTGAGAATATAACTTAGAAGAAACTTATACATGGTATCTGTGTTGGTGAAGTAAGTGGGTTATAATTTCCTCACTTACAGAGCATAAGGTATCAGAGTAGTTGCATCCTTGGCAATGACACATCTACTAGAATTTTATAGAGAACATTACAGACCTAGCATGGGTAAAGAAAGTAAAGAAAAGTCAAAAGAATTAAGGGCCATCAATTTTTAACTTCAAGAAGAGAACAAGCACTTGAAGGAGTAGGTATAAATGTTCAAGAAGAAGATTCTAGAGATGGTGCAAAACACTAAGAGCTCTACCAAATTGTTTCCATTTATAATGAAGTAATTTTAGTTGTTCCAAGGCTACCTCATTATAATCATGGCAGAATGGGACACGCATAAAGTGTAGCTTGTATGCCTTTTTGATAAGGCCATATAAATTATAGTTGCTAAGAATGTATACTCACTCAGATGATGGAACATCTAAAATGATAGTTATCAAAGAAGGAGGAGGCCTTGAAAAACTCCATGCCACTCTCCAAGATCTCTAAGAAGAAAGGACACCTTCCATTCCTAATACCCAAGCCAACAACACAATTGACACCACTTTGGTAAGTTCACTTTCGATAGAAAATTCTCAAGAGCAACTAAATGAATTTGAAAAGAATGGAAAGATAATTTCCCTGAAACTATTAAACTAGATGAGATGTTATGGATAAAGGAAAAACAAGAGAATATAAGGCATCTTAATTTGCCATCGTAATGAAACCATGGGTCAAGAATGAAGGCTTAGGCCTTGATGGAAAAGGTGAGAAACTAGTTACCATTAAGACGATTTTCATGAAGGAAAAATACATATTAAAAGTGGTTTATTCAATGAGAAAAATAGTAGTTGCAATCGAAGGTCCTAGCCCACACTAACATCAGTCCACTTATGGTAGATTAAGGAGGGAAGTGATAAGAAGAGCTCATAGGCTCAACCTACACCTACACACAGAGAAAGAAATAAGAATATTAGCAAAGGCAATATGAAGAAGAAAACCAGGACGTATACCTCAAACAATACTTTCCTTGTTTGCCACCACTACAATAAGAGAGACCATAATGCTACAAATTATTGGTATGTGGAGGCATATACATTTTCTGGAAACAAAGGGATCAATATTATAAACCCAACATTGGTAAACCCTAATATAAATATTATAAAGACTAAAATAAACATGGTTTTTCATGGTGAGACAATCCTTGTCACAGTTGTGACATTCAACACGGTTGACCATGGTTGGCTATGATTGACAATGATTAACCAGGATTGATATTATAAACCTAAGGGAATAATAAACCCAAGGGTTTGATATTATAAACCTAAAGGAATAATAAACGTAAGAGATTGATACTAAAACTCCAAGGGATTATGAACCCAAGGGAATAATATTAAATCCAAGGGACTAATATTATAATCCCAACGTATATAAACCCTAAGATAAATATTATAAACACTAAAATAAACATTATTGACCATCATTGATTTTCATATTGAGACAACCCTTATCACAATTCCATTTTGGACCATGGTTGACATCGTAATAAACCTTGGTTGACTGGGGTATAATAAACCCAAACGATTGATATTATAAACCTAAAGGAATAAGAAACCCAACAAATTAATACTAAAAACACAAGGGATTATGAACTGGATGCAATATTATTAAACCCAAGGGTCTAATATTATAAACCCAAGGTATATAAACCCTAAGTGGAGACAATTTTGGTCATAATGTGAGATCGAACAATCATTGACCACAGTTGACCATGGTTGGTTATGGTTGACCATGGTTTACCATGATTGATATTATAAAAATGTTTATTGATGAAGCTATAGGTGTTGCATTTATTGATTGTGGGGAATAGAGATGTTAAATACAAGACCAACACCATGTTTGTTGAGACAAGAATAAAGTTCGATCCTCAAGCATTTTTTGTCAATGCTCAATGAGTTTATGGTCTTCAACGATGTTTTCAATTTAACTATGGCCTTCAAGCTCATGATTTTTACTGATATTTACATAGTGACAATATGTTGAGCATCTATTTTATCAAAATTTTCTATTGAAAGAAAGATCTTATTGGATTAGTGCACATCCTTCAACGAAAATGAAAATGCATACATTGGCTGATCTTGAAATAAGAATAATCTCTAAGTGCTCACTCACTATTACTCACAATAACCATGTTAAGCATCTTATGATGAAAAATCCTCAGTTTCATTGTTGCAAGGAATAATCATGATTTAACACCAGATTATTATCCTTACATGGTTCTTATTGTTGAATGATGGTTTGATCACACTAACAAGTGTATTGGTGAGTCATGGAGGTATTCATTGTTTTTTTTAGTGTAATTGGGTTGTATGTTGCACACACATGGTTGAAAAATAGACCACATCCATTTATCGTTACATTATTCACAATTAAGAGGCCTACTCAACATATTGCATTGTTGGCTACATACAATATTTCTCAAGGGTATAATGTTTGCAGCGCCTTTTTGGCTATTGATCTCACATATTAATCATTGTTACTATCTAGTGGTTATGTTATGAAAGTTACAACTAGGAGATTCAAGGTCTTGGATCAATTAGAAGATTAAATATTCTTGTATAGGGAAAGAGGAATATCGGCCTAGTGGTTTTTTTATCGGTAGAGCACTATGTACAACCTTGAGAATATAGCTTAGAAGACTCTTATATACGGCATTTGTGTTGGTGAAGTAAGTGGTTATAAGTCCCTCACTTACAGAGCATAAGGTATCAAAGTAGTTGCATCCTTGGCAATGACACATCTACTAGAATTTTATAGAGAACATTACAGACCTTAGCATGAGTAAAGCAAGTAAAGAAAAGTCAAAAGACTTAAGGGCCATCAATTTTTAACTTCAAGAAGAGAACAAGCACTTGAAGGAGTACGTATAAATGTTTAATAAGAAGATTCTAGAGATGGTGCAAAACACTAAGAGCTCTACCAAATTGTTTCCATTTATAATGAAGTAATTTTAGTTGTTCCAAGACTCCCTCACTATAATCATGGCAGAATGGGACACGCATAAAGTGTAGCTTGTATGCCTTTTTGATAAGGCCATATAAATTATATTTGGAAAGAATGTATACTCACTCAGATGATGGAACATCTACAACGATTAAACGATGGTTTGATCACACTAACAAGTGTATTGGTGAGTCATTGGAGGTATTCATTATTTTTTTTAGTGTAATTGGGTTTTATGTTGCACACACATAGTTGACAAATAGAACACATCCATTTTCTGTTACATTATTGACAATTAAGAGGCCTACTCAACATATTGCATAGTTGGCTACATACAATATTTCTCAAAGGTATAATGTTTGTAGCGCTTTTTTGGCTATTGATCTCACATATTAATCATTGTTACTATCTAGTGGTTATGTTATGAAAGTTGCAACTAGGATATTCAAGGTCTTGGATCAATTAGAAGATTAAAGATTCTTGTATAGGGAAAGAGGAATATAGGCCTATTGGTTTTTTTATCGATAGAGCACTATGTACAACCTTGAGAATATAACGTAGAATAAACTTATACATGGTATCTGTGTTGGTGAAGTAAGTGGGTTATAAGTCCCTCACTTACAGAGCATCCTTGGCAATGACACATCTATTAGAATTTTATAGAGAACATTACAGACATTAGCATGAGTAAAGCAAGCAAAGAAAAGTCAAAATACTTAAGGGCCATCAATTTTTAACTTCAAGAAGAGAAAAAGCACTTGAAGGAGTAGGTATAAATGTTCAACAAGAAGATTCTAGAGATGGTGTAAAACACTAAGAGCTCTACCAAATTATTTCCATTTATAATCAATTAATTTTAGTTGTTCCAAGACTCCCTCACTATAATCATGGCAGAATGGGACACATATAAAGTGTAGCTTATATGCCTTTTTTTATAAGGCCATATAAATTATAGTTGGAATGAATGTATACTCACTCAGTTTATGGAACATCTACAACGAAAGTTAGCAAAGAAGGAGGAGGCCTTGAAAAACTCCATGCCGCTCGCCAAGATCTCTAAGAAGAAAGGACACCTTCCATTCCTAATACCCAAGCCAACAACATAATTGACACCACTTTGGTAAGTTCACTTTCCATTAAAAATTCTCAAGAGCAGCTAAATGATTTTGAAAAGAATGGAAAGAGAATTTCCATGAAATAATTAAACTAGATGAGATGTGATGGATAAAGGAAAAGTAAGAGAATATAAGGCATCTTAATTCGACATCATAACGACGCCATGGGTCAAGCATGAAGGCTTAGGCCTTGATGGAAAAGGTGTGAAACCAATTACCATGAAGACCATTTTCATGAAGGAAAAATAAATATTAATGGTGGTTTATTGAATGGGAGAAAGAGCAGTTGTAACTGAAGGTGCTAGCCCACACCAACCTCAACCCTCTTATTGTATATTAAAGGAGGGAAGTGATAAGAAGAGCTCATAGGCTCAACCTACACCTACACAAAGAGAAAAAAATAAGAATATTAACAAAGGCAATATGAAGAGGAAAACCAAGACGTGTACCTCAAACAATACTTTCCTTGTTTGCCACCACTACAATAAGAGAGACTGTAATGCTACAAATTATTGGTATGTGGAAGCATACTCATTTTCTAGGAACAAAGGGACTAATATTATAAACCCAACATTGGTAAACCCCAATATAAATATTACAAACACTAAAATAAACATGGTTTTTTTCATGGTTAGGCAATCCTTGTCACAATGTGACATTAAACCATGGTTGACCATGGTTGGCTATGATTGACAATGATTAACCAGGATTTATATTATAAACCTAAGGGAATAATAAACCCAAGGGTTTTCTATTATAAACCCAAAGGAATAATAAACCGAACAGGTTGATACTAAAACTCCAAGAGATTATGAACCCAAGGGAATAATATTAAACCCAAGGGACTAATATTATAAACCCAATGTATATAAACCCTAATATAGATATTATAAACGCTAAAATAAACATGATTTACCATCATTGATTTCCATATTGAGACAACCCTTATAACAATTCCATTTTGGACCATGGTTGACATCATAATAAACCATGGTTGACTGGGGAATAATAAACCCAAACAATTGATATTATAAACCCAAAGGAACAAGAAACCCAATAGATTAATACTAAAAATTGAAGGAATTATGAACTGAATGTAATATTATTAAACCCAAGGGACTAATATTATAAACCCAAGGTATGTAAACCCTAAGTGGAGACAATTTTGGTCATAATGTGAGGTCGAACAATCATTGACCATAGCTGACCATGGTTGGTTATGATTGACCATGGTTTACCATGATAGATATTATAAAAATGTGCATTGATGAAGCTATATGTGTTGCATCTATTGATTGTGGGGAATAGAGATGTTAAATACAAGACCAACACCATGTTTGTTGAGACAAGAATAAAGTTCAATCCTCAAGCATTTTTTCTCAATGCTCAATGAGTTTATGGACTTCAACAATGTTTTCAATTTAACTATGGCCTTTAAGTTGGTGATTTTTACTGATATTTACATAGTTACAATATGTTGAGCATCTATTTTATCAGAGTTTTCTATTGAAAGAAACATCTTATTGGATTAGTGCACATCCTTCAAAGGAAAGGGAAATGCATACATTGGTTGATCTTGAAATAAGAATCACCTCTAAGTGCTCACTCACTATTACTCATAATAACCATGTTAAGCATGTTATGATGAAAAAGCCTAAGTTTCATTGTTGCAAGAAATAAACATGATTTAACACCAGATTATTATGCTTACATGGTTCTTATTGTTGAATGATGGTTTGATCACACTAACAAGTCTATTGGTGAGTCATTGGAGGTATTCATTCTTTTTTTTTAGTGTAATTGGGTTGTATGTTGCACACACATAGTTGACAAATAGAACACATCCACTTTCCGTTACAATATTCACAATTAAAAGGCCTACTCAACATATTGCATCGTTGGCTACATATAATATTTCTCAAGGGTATAGTGTTTGCACTACTTTTTTGGCTATTGATCTCACATATTAATCATTGTTACTATCTAGTGGTTATGTTATGAAAGTTGCAACTAGGAGATTCAAGGTCTTGGATCAATTAGAAGATTAAAGATTCTTGTATAGGGAAAGAGGAATATAGGCCTAGTGGCTTTTATATCGGTAGAGCACTTTGTACAACCTTGAGAATATAACTTAGAAGAAACTTATACATGGTATCTGTGTTGGTGAAGTAATTGGGTTATAAGTCCCTCACTTATAGAGCATAAGTTATAAGAGTAGTTGCATCCTTGGCAATGACACATCTACTTGAGTTTTATAGAGAACATTACAGACCTTAGCATGAGTAAAACAAGTAAAGAAAAGTCAAAAGACTTAAGGGCCATCAATTTTTAACTTCAAGAAGAGAACAAGCACTTGAAGGAGTAGGTATAAATGTTCAACAAGAAGATTATAGAGATGGTGCAAAACACTAAAAGATCTACCAATTTTTTTCCATTTATAATGAAGTAATGTTAGTTGTTCCAAGACTCCCTCACTATAATCATGGTAGAATGGGACACGTATAAAGTGTAGCTTGTGTGCCTTTTTGATGAGGCCATACAAATTATAGTTGGAAATAATGTATACTCACTAAGATGATGGAACATCTATAATGATAGTTAGCAAAGAAGGAGGAGGCCTTGAAAAGCTCCATGCCACTCACCAAGATCTCTGAGAAGAAAGGACACCTTCCATTCCTAATACCCAAGCCAACAACATAATTGACACCACTTTGGTAAGTTCACTTTCCATAAACAATTCTTAAGAGCAACTAAATGAATTTGAAAAGAATGGAAAGAGAATTTCCCTAAAACTATTAAACTAGATGAGATGTGATGGATAAAGGAAAAGCAAGATAATATAAGGCATCTTAATTCGCCATCGTAACGACACAATGGGTCAAGCATGAAGGCTTAGGCCTTGATGGAAAAGGTGTGAAACCAATTACCATGAAGACCATTTTCATGAAGGAAAAATACATATTAAAGGTGGTTTATTCAATGGGAGAAAGAGTAGTTGCAACTAAAGGTGCTAGCCCACACCAACCTCAACCCTCTTATGGTAGATTAAAGGAGGGAAGTGATAAGAAGAGCTCATAGACTCAACCTACACCTACACACAGAGAAAGAAATAATAATATTAGCAAAGGAAATATGAATAAGAAAACCAGGACGCATACCTCAAACAATACTTTCCTTGTTTGCCGCCACTATAATAAGAGAGACCGTAATGCTACAATTATTGGTACGTAGAGGCATACTCATTTTCTGGAAACAAAGGGACTAATATTATAAACCCAACATTGGTAAACCCTAATATAAATATTATAAACACTAAAATAAACATGGTTTTTT
>APFE030668200.1:0-10214 GCA_000404065.3 Pinus taeda | reverse complement strand
ATGCATTAGGAAGAATTGATAAGATTTTCTCCTAGTTTTTCTACAATGAAAGCTCTCCAAAAAGCGTGCATGGCTGTATCCATCTTATCTGCTTTAAATTATCTGCTTTAAATTCACTTTTCTACTTTAAAACAAGCTTTTCTCTATTATGATCCTTTGGTCTAGGTTTGCTCGCTTAGTTGCTCGGTGCTTCGGCATCACACTCCCGAGGCACAAAAATTTATGACCTCCTTGTCATATGCTTCTCCTGGTCTTTAGTAATTTTATCCACTGCATTCCTTCACTATAACTCTATGAGCTGCAACCAACCTCTGCAGTAATAGCCTCCTCTATTACACGATACCTCAACAAGCCCTCCGCACCCCTTCTTTTGGCATCCTTCTCTAGGCTGTTGCAAATCTTTTCACCTTCCGCTACTGCCATCTGCACAATAACAAGACCATAAACTCTCCATCTTTCACATACTGTACCTCTTTCCGCAGAATCTTTTACTGCTCTGATACCACCTAATGAAAACTGAGAATTTGGGGGTTGCCCAAAATCCCAATTTCTTTAAAAAACAAGATCCTTGACCTGTGGCTTATGGCCCACTCAATCTTTTCGGAAGCCTTTTAATAAATTTACCGTGGATCTTCATTAAATCTAGCATCATGCAATATCTGTGAGAGCTCCCATCTGCCATTCTTCGGATCGGGCCGGAAGCATTGAAGAGTGTTGGCTCTGCTCCCATGCGTTGCACGTTGTATCAACAAACATGCACATATAACAGAGACACAATATTTGGATCACAATATATAACAATTAAACGGTATTAGATCGCCATCGATGGTCGATCAATAATTTCACAACACTCAATTACAACCCATACACACACACATGGTTACAACAATAAAACATATTATCATATATTATGCAAAACAGTTACATACTAAGGCCTTTCAGCCTTAGAAGCGAGCTCACGCTCGACTACATTTTACTCACACAGGTTTTCCTCACAAAAACATATATCCGTCACACCCTATTACATTACATTTATATAAGATGCATTAGGAAGAATTGGTAAGATTTTCTCCTAGTTTTTCTACAATGAAAGATCTCCAAAAAGCGTGCATCGCTGTATCCATCTTATCTGCTTTAAATTATCAGCTTTAAATTCGCTTTTTTGCTTTAAAACAAGCTTTTCTCTATTCTGATCCTATGGTCCAGATTTGCTCACTTAGTTGCTTGGTGCTCCCGCATCAGTCAAGGATAACATTGATCATCAAGAGCTCAAGGGTGTGTACAAGATTGATTTTTTTGTGGCAAGAGTTATATTGGTGAAACATGTCAGTCTCTAAGAATAAGACGTAAAGAGCATCCAGCACATATAAAGAATGGGAGATCCCCTACATGAGCCCTTGCGGAACACACATCCAAAACCAAACTGTGATGACCCCGTAAATGTAATTGTTTAAAAAGTTACTGCAGTAAAAACTGAATGATATTGAGAACTTATTTTCTTTTAAAGAGTAATTTGTTGATTTCAATTATGCATTAAAGCAGTGTTTAAATAATTACTCAAGAGCATTGAGCTTCCCAAAAGGGAAAACAATTATTAGAACTGAAAATAACCACCTTCCTTAACTAGAAAGATTTCTAGGAAAAAGGAAGGGGTGAATGGTTTTCCTTTTTTTGTGCTGTAGAGACAGAAAAAAAGGGAGGAACAGAAAGAAGGAAAAAAGGGATTGGTGACTAAGTCTGGTAAGGACCAAATAGTCAAGCACACAATGTTGGCTTACTGAGGATAGTGATCTGGTAAGCAGAAGCTTAGGGGGGAGATTCAGGTCTTGTGAGACTGATCTCATGGTTGGGAGGATATCAAGCTTTACACAGATCTAGACAGGAGACTGAGCCAGACTCACCTATCTGAGCAGATCAGGTAAGTATCTGACCCTTATGTTTCCAAGACTGTCTGTGTAAATGGTAAAGGTAGCTGTTACTGTCAGTTTACTATAGCTACAGATAGTAAGTAGAGTATAAGTAATACTATCTAAACATAAGCAAAGACAGAACGAGAATGAGTATTGGACAGCTGTAATTACTTAGACCTAAGTGAACATTGTGTGACAATAGACAGGTTGAGCCAGCCTAGATAGTAAACTGTGAACCAAATACATAAAGATTACCGCTATCGGTAAACTAGAAGAATATATTACAGTATCTGTAAACAAGAAGCATATATGTCTCTGCATGTAAGAAATGATATATTTAGAGTGCTGTAGAACTCAGAGGACTAGCAATTTAGGGATTGTCAACTAGTAACTATAAAGAAAGACGAAGACAGAACAGTCTGTAGAAATAATTGATAGCCCAGTTCTGTATTAAGGATGGATTCCAAGAAACAGTTATATCTGAAGCGGTGAGGAGTTCATAGCCATACTCCAATTAAACAGATAAGGCTCGAACCTATATGGCTCAAATGAGCGAATACCTTCCTTAATAGCCACTGAATATTAAAGACGAACGTGAATCTTATATGACCAAGGACGAACAATATTAAACATTGAAAACTGGAAAATCGATTCAGCTAGCCCATGAGGGTTCTAGCAAGCCGTAGCAACGGCATCTTAAACATAGTAATAATTAAAGACAGTGTAGGGAATAGAGTTATAATGCGTGCAGCATCCATAAAAGAGACTCGATTCATGTCAAACATCGACAATCGTCTTCTGAGACAATGTAAACGCCAAATATAGACATCGAAGTACATTCAGAAGTAACAGAACTCGATTACATTGAGTATTGCCGTAATGACGGTATTATTCTATAAGAACTGTGGAAAATAACGCTTAGATAAGAAAAGAAATAAGATACAGTTACATTAACAGTATGTAAACAAGGAAATGAGGAATTAAGTAAAGAAATGAGATACAGTTACATTGACAGTATGTAAACAAGAAAATGAGGAATTCTGAAATAGACAATAACCATTAAACAAGTTACAGCCATAAGGGTTTCCAACCTCGGAAGGTATCGCAGGTCACCCATACATCTATAGGGTTAGATGCAGGTGTGACCGCATGCTGCCAGGGTGCATGAGCAAACCCTAGGTATAAGTACAAACCCTTAACGGGTGCAACCAAACATACATGCGAGTAACCAGATTGAAACCAGAAATCAAATATATGCAATGGAGCAACCATCAAACCTATGTAATATAAAACAGGCTATATTCAACTCGTATCCGAGGAAAAATTAACAGCATATAAATATATACAGAAGTATGAAAATCCATAAACCGAGATTCTCAGAGGTTCATAGTTCAGTAAACCAAATACTGCCAAACATTTAAACTCACGGCCGTAGCCACTAGCATATTCAGGATTATACATCGGTTTAAGTAAAACAGATAGAACCTAAAGCTACAGAAGGCAGGGTAGTAACCCAGATCTTCATATGAGGGATGATGCCATAAATATCCCAAGACTATATAGCCGGAATGAGACCAGGTCTTTGTATACCTGCGGCCAACCAGATATGTTCAGGTTGGGGTCTCATCCTTAAGCTAGAGCAAAACCCTCTGACAAACCGAGAGGGATAACGATGCAACAGTCATAAAAACCAAACCCTGATATCAGTTAAATACCTAGAAGTTCGGCGGTCCTTGATGGCAGGGCTCTTCCAGATCCATCGGAGCAAGAGAAATTGCTCATACCTGGCAAGTAAAAGATCAGGCGTTAATCTGAGTTCATTAAAACACCAAATCGAAAAACAAATCCTTAAACTGTGAACATTTACCTGGCTAGGTCCGGACTGAGACTCCATGTGGAGAAATCTTGCTGTAAGAGGGTAAGAACTCGAAGTTGCAGTGGCCTCGGAGCGCAATGGCACAGTAAACCCTTTGCCGTGAGGGCAGAGGAAGCTGATGAACGCGGAGCAAAAGAACAATCGCGAATAAACCAGAAAAAGATCTGTATATACCGTACCTGCCAGAGGCAGAGACGTGGCGTAGTATTAACCTTTGATCTCTCACAGTTCATGCCCACCGTCGATGAGGGCGATGTAATCAAGGAGGAAGGCGCGGGAAAGCCCAAGTGCCGTGACCATGCCACCGTCACGTGAACCGGACAGGGGAGACTCCACATTGCTGCCAAATGTCCTATGTTGGGATTGTCAGATCCCAAAGTCAACACAGATATGAAACATTAAAATGATAAGGTTCATGATCACAGCCGCGTTATCACCGGTCCATAGGTTATGGAAAACTATACCTGCCGCCATAGTGTAATTGCCTTTGGGTTAGGCCGAATACATGGTTGTGGCAGCCAAATTAATGTCCAAATATATTAATTAAAGAATAGTGGAAACCTACGCATAGCAAGTGCAGAAATATACCTATATGTAACTGCTGTTGATATTTATATTATACCATAATTTTTTTTTACATGTGTAGTTATATTCGTATAGGTATGTGACAATTGGTATCAGAGCCAAGTTCCATACTGTGGCCTCTGGGATGTCAATGAAGAGAAGATCATAATGACATTAACAATAATAAAAAAAAAAAACAAATGTGCAGGAAGCTCACAATACTATCTGTTTCATGATCAGACCAGGCTAGTCAAGAAGCAGGAAAAGAGCAACAGAGGTATCACAAGTGATTAGGATGCAGGGGTCGGGTGGCGCACAGTACAGGCCTGCAACCAATTTGGGGCCTGCAGCAAATTTTGGAGACAATGCAGAGTTGTGGGTGCAGCTGGGTGAGGAGACCCACAGCACGAATCTGGCCATACTAGAAACCGTTCAAGAATTGAAAAATGAAATGGCTCGGCTTTAGGCAAATAATGCACGGTTGACCATGGAGCAGGAGAGAATATTAAAAAGCCTGTCTGACAAACAGAACCCACCACTAGCTAACCCCAACGTAGAGCAGCAGAGAATAACAGAGGAAGAACGCTATCACGCAGAATCTGAAATCCCTGAAGAAGAAGAGGATCAATCTGCTAATGCCTCAGAACAACAGACCTCAAAGCGTCCAAAAGTGGAGTTGCAAGGGGAATTTCGAAAGATTAAACCTCCACATTATGATGGGGAACAAGAGGAAGCAGCTGAGGCATGGCTAATCAACATGAATAAATACTTCCATCTGTATGAGTATGACCATAACTTGAAGGCACGTTTGGCCATCTTCAAGTTACAAGGGAAGGCGACACTGTGGTGGGAGGAGGTAAAAATTGTTAAAGGAGTAACTGCACGAACTATAACCTGGGAAAAATTCCAGAAATATTTTAAGGAGAGATACTTGACGGAACGATTTTATGATGAGAAGGAAAAATAATTCCATGATCTGCGATTGGGCCAGCAGACCATGGATGAGTTCATCAATCGTTTCACATCTCTGCTTCGCTATGTACCCTACCTTAAAGAAGAAAAAGCCAAGCTGCAGTGGTTTTTTAGCAGCCTACCCATGTATATGAGAGAAAGGATTGAATTTGACAATCCTAAATCAATGGATGAGGTGATTCGCAAAGCCAGAATCTGCTATCAGCAGAGTAAGCAGAAAGGGGATAGTACCAACAGAAAATGGAGTGAGAAAAAGAACAGTAAAACTGTTGGAAATTATAAAGGAAGTCGAAGCAGTGGAATCAAAGGTAGCAACAAGAATCAGAACAATAGAGCAGCACCAAGGAATGCATTCAGAGTCAAATCCATCAGTGAAACCAGAATGAGTGAGCAGCCCGCCAAGATGGATGCTGAGGGATCAAACAGACCTCCAGTGCAGTGCTGGGGCTGTGGTGGACCGCACTATGTCAAGAATTGTCCGCAAAGGAAGGGAGCTGACCAGATATCCCAGATTCATGAGGCATCAACCGTGGGTGACGTGGGACGGAGTATGCCAAGAATTAACGCAGCTTTGGACGACCGCCAAGCAGAATATCAGCCCACCATGGTAGAGTTTGAAGGTAAACTTTTAAACCTTTCCGTCTCTGTTCTAATAGACCCTGGCGCTACTTTAAGTTATATTAGTCCAAAGTTAGTTGAACAGTGTAAATTACAGCCTGAAAAATTCAAGAATCCTTGGCTGGTACAGCTAGCTACAGGGACCAAAAGACGAGTAATGGCAAAGGTAAAAAGCTGCCCTATCACGGTAGCAGGACAACCAGTAGTGGCAGACCTGAATATACTGCCCCTCGGGTCCTATGATGTTTTAATTGGGATGGATTGGCTAGAGAAGAATTGGGCTTTGGTGAACTGTAAAACGAAGATGATACAGTACAAGGATGATGCTGGAATAGAACAGGAAATGCAAGGAATTAAACAACCAATATAGATCCAACCAATCACCGCATCTCAGCTGGCCAAATGCATCCAGAATAGATGCCAAGTGTATGCTATTCAAGTAGGCTATGCAGAAACTAAAAATAAAGGGAACCCGTTAGAACATCTCCCTGTCATAAAGGAGTTCGCAGATGTATTTCCAGAAGAAATTCCTGGATTACCTCCAAAGAGGGATATAGACTTTACCATTGAGTTGATACCAGGAGATGCTCCAGTTTCGCAGGCCCCTTATAGAATGAGTGTACCAGAGTTGACCGAATTGAAAATGCAGCTACAGGAATTGCTGGAGAAGAATTATGTCCGGCCCAGTGTATCTCTGGGGAGCCCCGGTGTTATTCGTAAGAAAGAAGGATGGAACTCTTAGAATGTGTATTGATTATCGGCAGCTAAACAAGCTCACCATTAAAAACAAATACCCTTTACCTCGAATCGATGAGCTTTTCGATCAAGTCAAGGGAGCGACAGTTTTCTCTAAGATTGATCTACGATCTGGATACCATCAGATCAGAATTAAAGATGAATACATCGCAAAAACAACCTTTCAAACCCGGTATGGACACTACGAATTTGTAGTACTACCTTTTGGTTTGACTAATGCACCCGCCACGTTCATGTGTTTAATGAACAATGTATTTAATCAATTTTTAGACAAGTTTGTACTAATCTTTATTGATGATATCTTGATTTATTCTCGCTCCAAGGAGGAGCATGAGAAACATCTTCGGATGGTATTGCAAACATTGTGGGAACATCAATTGTACGCCAAACTCAGCAAATGTGATTTCTATAAAGAATAAATCCAGTACCTAGGACATGTGATCTCAAAGGATGGAATTGCGGTAGATCCTGAGAAAATAAAAACCATACTGGATTGGCCTGTGCCAAAAGATGTGGCAGATATCAGATCTTTCATGGGATTGGTGGGATATTACAGAAGATTTGTGGAAGGCTTTTCAACGGTGGCATATCCCATCACATCCTTGCAAAAGAAAGGGAGGACATTCAGGTGGAGTTTCGAATGTCAACAAAGTTTTGAGAGGCTTAAGCAATTACTCACATCTGCTCCTGTTTTAAGTATAGCTGATCCAAACAAGGACTATGTGGTATGTACTGATGCCAGCGGAGAAGGTGTGGGAGGTGTGTTAATGCAGGAAGGGAAAGTGATCGCCTACGAATCAAGGAAATTAAAGGAACATGAGAAGAAGTATTCTGCCTATGATCTGGAACTAACTGCTGTCATACATTCGCTTAAGATGTGGCGACATTACCTTTTGGGTAGGAGATTTTTGTTACTCACAGATCATCACAGCTTAACAAATTATTTTAGTCAGCCCACACTGAACGCAAGACAAGCTCGTTGGGCAAATTTCCTAAGTGGATTCGACTTTGACATTAAACATCTGAAGGGAAAGGAAAATCGGGTAGCTGATGCGCTAAGTCGAAAAGTACAATGTTTGTATGAAATTACATTCAGTAGATGGGAAAACTCATTGTAGGAAATGATGAAGACAACAACAAGTCAAGATGCTGAATATCAGCAATTGAAGCAGCAAATGCCACTTTCTAGCAAAGGAAATCCACAAGACTATGAGGTTAGCAGTGATGGAATGCTGCTTTATAAAAAGAGGTTGTTCGTACCAAATGACAACAGTCTCAAAAAAGTGATAATGGATGAGTTTCATACCAGTCACTATGCTGGTCATCCTAGATATCAGAAAATGTTGACTGCACTACGGAAGGAATATTACTGGCCGGGAATGAAAAAGCATGTGGCTGAATATTTAGCATGATGTTTGGAGTGTCAACAGATCAAAGCTGAGCATCAGCATCCAGCCGGATTACTGCAGCCCCTACCCATCCCAGAATGGAAGTGGGAGGTTATATCAATGGACTTTATAACTGGACTGCCTAAAACAAAAAGGAATAATGACTCTATTATGGTAGTAGTTGACAAGTTAAGTAAGGTGGCACATTTCATACCAGTACAATCCACTTACAAGGCAGTGCAAATTGCACATGTTTTCATGCAAAACATATTCAGACTTCATGGACTCCCAAAGACTATCATATCAGATCGAGATGTGAAGTTTACTTCCGCTTTTTGGAGAGCGCTATTTGCGGAATTGGGAACCTAGCTAAATTTCAGCACTGCTTACCATCCTCAAACCGATGGGCAGACGGAGAGGGTAAATCAAATAGTGGAAGATATGTTGAGAGCATGTGTCATGCAAAAACCTGCACAATGGGAGGACTACTTACACTTAGTGGAATTCGCTTACAATAATGGATATCATACATCCATTCAGATGTCTCCATTTGAAGTCTTGTATGGACGAAAATGTCGAACGCCCACAAACTAGAGTAGCCCGGAAGACAAATTAAGGTTGGGACCAGAAATGCTCAAGGAAATGGAGGACATGGTCAAAAGGGTAAGGACCAACCTGAAGGCTGCTCAAGATCGACAGAAAAACTTTGCAGATCAGAAAAGAAGGTTCAAGGAATACCAGGTGGGAGACCATGTTTATATCAGAATTCAGGCACGGAAAAGTACGTTGCAATGGAGCAGCTGTGCCAAACTGGCACCCCAATACTTCGGACCTTTTCAGGTCTTAGCAAGGGTTGGGCCAGTAGCATATCAGCTAGCCTTACCAAGCCACATTAGAATTCATAATGTTTTCCATGTGTCCATGCTTAAGAAATATATCTATGACCCTAAGCATGTGATCAAGTGGCAAGATATCAGGGTAAGGATTGTTTTAACTGAACTAATTGAAAATGTATCCATGATAAAAGACTGATATGGTTAATGATTGCAGGAAGAACCGGAAGGAGAAGTTCGGGTCGAGCCGCTGAGCATTCTCGACCGGAGAGAAGTGCAGTTGCGGAAGCGGGTTATTACCCAAATTAAAGTGCAGTGGCAGCACTATGGGCCTGAAGAGGCCACATGGGAGGACAAAGAGCTGTTTCAGAAAGCCTATCCGGGACTGTTTGGAGACACTAGACATCGGGACGATGTCCAATCTTAGGAGGGCGAGATGTGATGACCCCGTAAATGTAATTGTTTAAAAAGTTACTGCAGTAAAAACTGAATGATATTGAGAACTTATTTTCTTTTAAAGAGTAATTTGTTGATTTGAATTATGCATTAAAGCAGCGTTTAAAGAATTACTCAAGAGCATTGAGCTTCCCAAAAGGGAAAACAGTTATTAGAACTGAAAATAACCACCTTCCTTAACTGGAAAGATTTCCAGGAAAAAGGAAGGGGTGAATGGTTTTCCTTTTTTAGTAGAGACAGACAAAAAGGGAGGAACAGAAAGAAGGAAAAACTGATTGGTGACTAAGTCTGGTAAGGACCAGATAGTCAAGCACACAGTGCTGGCTTACTGAGGGTAGTGATCCGGTAAGCAGAAGCTTGGGGGGAGATTCAGGTCTTGTGAGACTGATCTCATGGTTGGGAGGATATCAAGCTTTACACAGATCTAGACAGGAGACTGAGCCAGACTCACCTATCCGAGCAGATCAGGAAAGTATCTGACCCTTATGCTCCAAGACTGTTTGTGTAAATGGTAAAGGTAGCTGTTACTATCAGTTTACTATAGCTACAGATAGTAAGTAGAGTATAAGTAATACTATCTAAACAGAAGCAAAGACAGAACGAGAATGAGTATTGGACAGCTGTAATTACTTAGACCTAAGTGAACATTGTGTGACAATAGACAGGCTGAGCCAGCCTAGATAGTAAACTGTGAACCAAATACATAAAGATTACCGCTATCGGTAAACTAGAAGAATATATTACAGTATCTGTAAACAAGAAACATATATGTTTCTGCATGTAAGAAATGATATATTTAGAGTGCTGTAGAACTCAGAGGACTAGCAATTTAGGGACTGTC